>OW240917.1:245554284-245667678 GCA_933207985.1 Pelobates cultripes
GTAGAAAAAATAAATAAAAAAAAAGCATACCCTTATCCCTAACCTAGCCCTAACCTAGCTATGCATTTCCCCATCTAATCAACAGCAGCTACACTTTCCCTCCTCTCACTAAGCATGCAGCTTGAGAATGAATCTAAAATGGATGCTGTCCGGTAGGTGGGAGGGTCTGCTAGGGAGGCTGTGCTGCTAATTGGCTGGAATGTGTCTGCTGACTGTGAGGTACGGGGTCAAAGTTTACTCAATGATGACGAATAGGGGGCGGGTCGAACCGCGCATATGTTCGCCCGCCGTGGCGAACGCGAACATGCTATGTTCGCCAGGAACCGTTCGCCGGCGAACCGTTCGGTACATCACTAGTACCCAGTTATACCGACATCAAAATTATTGATACATCACAGTTTTATTAACCTGAACTGAGAGGACTCAGTCCTAAAAGTCCAAATTGCTCTACCACTAGACTAAGGAGTTTTAGCCCTCAATTAGATAATTTACATAATTAATGTGCTACTTGTCACAAATAAAACATATGTTTTATTACAATTGTCAATTAAGAAAAAAAAAAAAACATTTTCAAACAGGGTTTTAATTTCAAACAGTAGTGTCAGTAATAAAGAAATCTCTGTCCTGGTCCAACTTTGGTATAAGTTATAATAAATTGCTAACGGCCAGAGGTTTCTAGTACTTTAAAATACAAACAATAAGGTAGTAACTGTCTTCGAAAAAGGTTAGGACTTAAAAGTTAGTTAGAAGGTGCAGTAATATCAAATAGCCACCAGAGGTCTCTTAGCCAATCCAATGTTCGTCCAGAAGAGCACAAGTAATGTGTTCGCACCAGGGGTCACACTACGTCAATATGAATGCTGCGATAGGGTTTAGTAGTGATTCAAAACAAAATAAATTGAAAAATAACCATAACCACTACAGAAACAAATTGCTCTTGACTGAAAAAGAGGGAAAGAAAAATAACAAAACTGCTGTAAAAAAAAAAGTGCCAGTCCTCTGTCACAACATCGGTGTAGATAACATGTTATAGAAGGAAGGGGAACATCTTAAAGCAGTTTCCTAGTTCAACCTAATTATTTGAATATCCAGGTTCTATCCCTACACATGTGTGACCTCCACAACAAAGTTTTTAAAAAAGTAATAAAAAGTGGACAAAATGTACATATTAATAAACGATCAAGTCTAACACTCAACGTGGCTTTCACCCGTGATTCAGGAGTCTAACCCACGCGCACTGACAACGTCTTTAAAAACCCCATCATACATTCTAATTGGTCAAAGCTCAGCTCACGTGATAGCATTCAAAGCTGCAACCACGAGATCGCTCTGTTAACAAACCAGTAGATTGTGTTATTGCTATTGTTTAACCCCTTAAGGACCAAACGTCTGGAATAAAAGGGAATCATGACATGTCACACATCCTTAAGGGGTTAAATACCATGACTTTCAGGCAATAGAACCATGTGGTTATACAGACCAAAGAGAAGGAGCATCCACTTGCTTGGACGTACCCCATAAGATATGCGAGAACTATATATTGCAGACATTTTTGTCTGGGGTGTCCACTAAGGGGGTATGTAATCTAACCACCAATAAATGTACACCCAAAGAAGCACTTGACACCGGCCAGGCAGCCATTGAATGAACTCATAGTGAGATAGCTCAGTGGGCTAATGTATCATTAGTAGAATCTGTTCAATGCTTTTATGTCGCAGGTTCAACTCCGCCTGGTAGGGTTGACTCAGCCCTTCATCCTTTCTAAAGTAGATAAAATGAGTAACATCCCCAGGACATACTTGGAAACCAGAGCAATTTGAATGTACATTCCCTGGTTAAATACGTTATTGTTTTTATTATTATTAATATTTGGGTGTCTATTCCAAGCTGTAAATAGTAATAAATAATAAATTAACAAACTGTCATAACACATAATTCTGAAAAAGTTAATAAAAAGTGTAGATCTGTGCCAGAGGAACAAACCTCCATACCAAGCGTTATGTAGAGAATTGGAGTTCCCAAAAGCAATTAGTTTGTTCACACATAAGGCACTATGTATGCTAAGTATAGCAAAGCTGTATTTTAACAGTGTATATATTTAGACAGATCGAATGATACCTAGCTTTTAATAATTAACCTAATGGCAATGGAAATACCATAATGCATTGCAACATGTAATAGAAAAAGTGCAGAGGCGGGCTACAAAACTAATAAAAGGAATGGAACATATCGGCTATGAAGAAAGGTTAACAAATTTAAACCTATTTAGTTTAGAAAAACGTCGCCTGAGAGGGGATATGATAACATTATACAAATATATTCGGGGCCAATACAAACCATTGTGTGGAAATCTATTCACAAACCGGACTTTACATAGGACACGAGGCCATGCGTTTAGACTGGAAGAAAGAAGATTTCGTCTAAGGCGAAGGAAAGGTTTTTTTACTGTAAGAACAATCAGGGTGTGGAATTCTCTGCCTGAAGAAGTGGTTTTATCAGAGTCCATACAGATGTTCAAACGGCTACTAGATGCATACTTGCAAGAACAGAATATTCAAGGATATAATCTTTCAATGTAGGGTAATAACCGCTTGATCCAAGGATAAATCTGACTGCCATTCTGGGGTCAAGAAGGAATTTTTTTCCTAGCTTGTTGCAAAATTGTGCTTCAAACTGTTTTTTTTTTTGCCTTCTTTTGGATCAACAGCAAAAAACAAATGTGAGGTAGGCTGAACTTGATGGACGCAAGTCTCTTTTCAGCTATGTAACTATGTAACTATGTAATATTAAATGTAATATTAAATGTAAAAAATAAAGAGAAAGTGTATTGTACTTAAATAGAGTCAAGTGAAATATCTTATTATTATTATTATTATTATTATTGCCATGTATATAGCGCCAACAGATTCCGTAGCACTTTACAATATTATGAGAGGCGGGATTTAACTATAAATAGGACAATTACAAGAAACCTTACAGGAACGATAGGTTGAAGAGGACCCTGCTCAAACCAGCTTACAGTCTGTAGGAGGTGGGGTGTAAAACACATTAGGACAGGAAATAGCAATCAAATAATGTGGGAGTGAAGCAGAGCTGGAGGAGAGAGTAGAGTGCTGCCCTTTAGGAGAGAGCAAGGGGCAGGTATGTGAGGTAGAGGTTACTCTTGGCAGCCATAAACCTTCCTGGGTTTTAAGGCACTTTTTAAATGATTGTAGACTAGGGGAGAGTCTGATGGCGGTAGGCAGGCTGTTCCAGGCTATCATATTAATAATCTAAAGATAAATATAGCCCGATCGGCAAAAAGGTAGGTCATGAAACAGCGGACCCATAAATTAACTAACTTATGGGTAAAAAGATTTGACTAGGAGTTAGCAAACTGAAAATAGATGTATATCCTGGCACACCTGAGGTTTCTTCTAAAAGGCAGTCTTTTATCAGGAACAGAAAAGTGGAGACATTTCAGAACCTCCCTGAGCCTTTGTCAAAATTGTTATGACAGAAAGCTGGTATAATAGGATTGCCACATATTATCAAAATATTAATGCAACAGTTACAATTCTGGCTTTACTAAAGAAGTAACGGTAAACTGCAACTGTATAGTATAAAAAAACTGCAATTGAATGACAAGCCAACTAGGTCATATTTTATTTTCATTTTGGATAGAACAAGATGGTGTTATAGAAACTGTGATAATACTAATAGCAACAGGTTGATTATAAAACCATCCAGTACCATTTAAATACCCTAATCTCAGGTAAAATGCTAATACAGAAATCAGGCAAAAATATGAAAATTATAATATCAGATATTGACAGGTATCTCACCTGAAACACTCTCTGACTGGCTGACAATACCTAAATGGAAATAATGGATTATTAAACAATATGCTCAAAGATGTGGAAGTCATATACATTGTTATAAATGTTGTATCCCAAAGTATACTGTGCACTGCATAGCAGAAAAATCTTAATTATGATCATCTTGTCATTCAGAAAAAACTAAAATAGGTAAATGGGAAAAAGACCATCGGTCTATGATTATAGATGAAAACGCCAAATATGCAACTAATATAGAAAATCGCAAAAAATGTCAGAGTGGCTGACACCTAGTGTCACAAAAGTTACCAAATAAAATGGGGTTAAATAAAAACATTGTAAAAGGGTAAGGTGACAAGTGCACACACTTATAAAAAGGATTGGTTACCTTAAAATACATACATAATCTCTTCTTAACAGAGTAATGTAAATATCAGTCCTAAATAAACAAAGATAGAACATAACATGGTGTAATCTGTTAAAATAGATGGTGAGTAGGTTTTAAAATTCAGAGCACTCACACTTTTCTGAGCCCATTAAAGTTGGCTCTGGATTTATAGAGCATATAGGAAAAATCCTTTAGTAGGTTCTCGTCCCAGGAAATGTTTGGTAACTGGAGACAGGAACTCCAAGGTGGATGGTTGAATAAAATTAATTTACTGTAAATATAAAAACACAAAATAAAAGCACAGCGCGTTTCAACCCTAAACTTGGGTCTTTCTCAAGTGCAGATATAGATTCTATCACACAAGGGATGTTCCTTATATACATACATAAATTATAGTCTATTTGACACACATGTTGTAAAATACGCACCCCTTACCATACATGGTCAGAGCCGGATGTGCAATTGTCCATCACCAATATGGCACTATTTCCGGTTCGGATGCGCACTTCTGGTTTGGTGGCCATATTAGGGGGGAAATACAGCTTACTCTCTAAACGAAAACACAAACATCATAAATAATAAAAGACCAAGAGTCTCTACCCCACAACAGTCCGTTTTGTAGTATATCCATAATCCCTTTTATAATCCATTCTTCTTAAAAACGTCCGGTTCAGCACAGTGCTTTTCGTCACTTCTGGTGTTGTCCTGATTCCGTAACATGACTTCTGGTGACATCCTCAGTCCGTAACGCCACTTCCCGTGACGTATGCTTGCAGAACTCGGATTTACTATATAAAAATAGTGTCCCCTTATGTCTCATATGTCCGGCCAACAGACACCATTTTACAAAAGGGCATAGGTCCGTAGACATAAAATATGGAGAGAGGGCAATAAGAAACAGAGAATAAATACAAAGTTAGAAATTATGTAGTTAAAAAATATATATAAATTAACATTAAATATTCATAACTATTTAAAAAATATATCTAAAAACAAATATCTAAAAACTTAAGAAATATTAAAAACACCCAGTATTAATAAGAGCAGTAGTAGTTCAAAAATCCATTTACTCTCTTGCATACTCAGATTTTTAGCCACATTTCCTCCCCTCCAATGGGCATTTTCTCTATTGTACAAAATTCTAATTGCCTTGGATCTGACATATGTTTGTCCAAAAAGTGTTTTGACACGCTGTGGTTTAAGAAACCTCTTTTGATATTACAAATATGTTCACTAATCCTTGTTTTAATAGATCTTGAGGTTTTGCCTACATATTGCAACCTACATGTACACCACAGAAGATAAATGGCATTTTTAGAATGGCATGTAATTAATGATTTAATCTGGTATTCTTTTTTAGTAACAGCCAATGCAAAAGAGGGAATATTTTTCTCAGATCTTTTTGTACTACGGCATGCATTGCACATCCCGCAGGGGTGAAAACCGTTGTGGTCACTCTACATTGCCTGGAGGGTTTTTAGGGTTTTTATGAATTTTGCCCAAATAATAAAAGGTTGCCAAGTTTGTTTTTTTTCTAAATATGACTCCCATTCATTTTGAGAGATAAGTTTACCTTGTTATCCCTCATTAGGAAATTATGGTGGTTCTTTCAGGAACATTTCAGTTGGATCAGAGGGTAAAACCTCCTGGTTTGTCAAATGTTCTATGTGCATCTTTATATAAGAATCCTTATTCGGAAATACTATATTCCCACCTTTATGTGATCGTTTATTTATAGTGGACAATTCTTTAAGGACTATTCTCTCAGAAATTGTCCATTTGTCAGGTGTTACCAGCTTTTCCTGTGAATTCTTTTCCATTTCCGCGCATTTAAGCTTGGTAAATACATCTATGCAGCAGAATTTCGATAGCGAAGGAGTGAATATACTCTTAGATCTAGAGAAGTTACTGAATTAAATGAATCCCATTCTTCTAATAGGGATACCAGGGCCTGGACATGTTGAAGGTCATTCTCTTGCATTTTTTAATTTGAAAGTGTGCATGGAGTGCTAAATTCCAACCAAAAAAAGGTAAAAATCTTATTCAACTGAAAAAAATTAAACCATGAGATAGCTATGAAGGATAACCATGACTAAATAAAGCTACATGTCTGGGTTGTAGATCACAATCTGAAAGGTTGACAATTTGGTTCCCTTTTAACACTGTTTCATTTGACCAAATTGTGGCTTGTACCCCCATTGTCTCTGGTACCTGTGTTGAAGGAGCGATGAGGATGTTTGGGAACCATTCTCCAAAACAGAAACGTTACGTTGGTTGCACAGAATACCCTTAGTTTGATGTTTGATAGCAGTTGCTTGGCTTGGATCGAATTCTCCGACTCACTCTTGCTCTTACCCATATCTGTGGTGAGAAAAATAAACTGAGGTCTCTGATCCTGATCTAATAATTCTCTGGCATCCATACTGTTTTCTATGGGTAATAAAGATACAACCCTCTTGAAAATCACGGTGATCTTTCTTTTATACAAAGGCGATAACCATCAATATTTGTTTTCAATTTCTGTTCCATTGGGCCGTATAGAGAATCTTCTTTAATTTCTTTTACTATCGCTATATTTTTAGTAATTGATTATTGTTTTTTGCCAGGTCTACCAGGAAATTCATAAATTTGAAAAAGTATTACAGCAACATGTCATTAAATTTGCTGAGATGTTCTTCCTTATTAATATTGGTGGAATATCAGGACTGAGCCCTCGGTGGGACTAGACTCAAGACTCCTGATTTCACACAAAGTACTAATTTGTTTTTTTTATAAAGTCTCTGTGCCTGAAAGAAAGTCTGATTGATGTTCAGGGAGTCATTTGTTGTTATATTAGACAGAGGTGCTGTTGAAAACATTGGTGGTCTCAAATTGCTATAAATTAGGATCTACAACTAAAGACAAAATATCAGTCATTGTTAAATCAAAATTAGGCCCACCAAGAGAGGGAGATCTAAATAACCAAAAGAAAATGAATGATATAGAGATTAATTACTAAAAGCTGGTTATTAAAACCCAAGTTGACAAGCTTAAACTGAGAGGATGAGTCCTTAAAGTCCAAACTGGGCTACCACTACACCACGACTTTTATCCCAAAATTAGATAGATAATATAATAAATATGGTACATATCTCAAATAAAACATAACGTCTATAAAACGTGTCAATTAAGAAAAAAATATATCCAAACAGGGCCTTATTTTCAAACAGTACTGTCAGAAATATAGAAATGTATTTGGTCCACTTTTGGTAAAAATAATAATAAACTGATAACGATCAGAGGTTTCTAGTACTTCTATATACAAACAATATGGTAACTGTCCTCTTAAAATTCTTAGACTACAAATTAGTTAGAAGGTGTAGTACTAGTAAAAAGCCACCAGAGGTCTCAGATCCCCTCCAGTTATTTTTTTTTTACAATTCGTTTTCCTGGAATTCAATGTTGGATGTACAGGTATGGAAGGATAGACGTGCTTTCAAATAATTAGGTTAAACTAGAGAACAGCCTTACAATGATCCCCTTCTATAACGTGTTATCTATCCTGATGTTGTGACAGAGAACTGGTGCTGTTTTTGCAGTAGTTTTACTATTTTTCTTTCCTGCTTCTTTCAGCCAAGAGCAATTTGTTTCTGTCTTTAACGCGGGGCAAACGGGGCAGCTCTTGGGCGGCCCAAGGCAGCTGCCCTCAATCATTTTTCCCCCGTCCTCTAAGTAGTCCCACAGGGTGGCCCATGCACTTAGGGCCACCAAATGAGCTTGTACCGGCAGGGGCATGGTCGGGTGCCGTGGCCCTTGAACAGCGCGACCAGGCTCCTTGCTTTTTGGAAGTATGGGAGGAAGTGACAGCCATGAGTCACTTTCTCCCATAAAGAGAGGAGCTGCACGGGAGGGACAGAAGGAGTTGCGCGGGAGGGAGGAGGCGGCAGCAGGGACAGTGAGGACGGAGGCTCCTCACTCCCATAAGCCTCAGGCACCACACTGGACCACAGGATAGCTACCCTCTAGAAAAATGTAGGAAACTGGATGGTGGGTTTAGAAAGGTAGATTTTACATGTGTGTGTGTGTTAGTGTGTGTGTTAGTGTGTGTTAGTGTGTGTGTGTTAGTGTCAGTATGTTTGTGTGTGTGTGTCAGTATGTCTGTGTGTGTGTGTGTGCGTGTGTGTCAGTATGTGTGTGTGTGTCAGTATGTCTGTTTGTCAGTATGTCTGTGTGTGTGTGTCAGTATGTCTGACAGTGTATGTATCTGTGTGTCAATATGTCTGTGTATGTGTCAGTGTGTCTAGATGTGTGTGTCAGTATGGCTGTGTGTGTGTCAGTATTTCTGTCAGTGTATGTGTGTGTCAGTATGTCTATCAGTGTATGTGCCTTGGAACAGCTCATGACCCATGTGTGTGTGTGTCAGTATGTCTGTGTGTGTGTGTGTGTGTCAGTATGTCTGACAGTGTATGTATCTGTGTGTCAATATGTCTGTGTATGTGTCAGTGTGTCTGGGTGTGTGTCAGTATCGCTGTGTGTGTGTGTCAGTATGGCTGGGTGTGTGTCAGTATTTCTGTCAGTGTATGTGTGTGTCAGTGTGTGTGTCAGTATCTCTATCAGTGTATGTGCCTTGGAAAAGCTCATGATCCGTGTGTGGGTGTGTCAGTATGTCTATCAGTGAATGCGTCTGTGTGTCAGTATGTTTGTCAGTGTATGTGTGTCCGTTTGTCTGTTAGTGTATGTGCCTGTGTGTGTGTCAGTATTTCTATCAGTGTGTGTCAGTATGTCTGTATGTGTGCCTATGTGTGTGTGTCAGTATGTCTGTCAGTGTGTGCCAGTACGTCTACCAGTGTATGTGCCTATGTGTGTGTCAGTATGTCTGTCAGTGTATGTACCTGTGTATCTGTATGTGTCTGTGTACCTCTATGTATCTGTGTATCTGCATGAGTGTCAGTGTGTGTCAGTGTGTGTACCTGTGCATCTGAGCACCAACATTAAATACAAATACACCCCTCCATTCAAACTTTACCATTACATACAAACACACTCCTGCATTGAAACGCCAACACTACATAGAAAACACACTCCTGAATTGAAACGTTAACACTACATACAAACCCACCTCTGTGTTAAACACCAAACGTATATATAAACAAACCCCTACATTCACTTCAACACCACATACAAACACATTCACACAAACATACTACATAGAAACACATGCTTATATTCAAACACACAAACACAGCTCAGTGCTAAACACAACCCTGCAAACATTGGAAGTTGGTAGAGCACTAGCTGTCAAAGCATTGTTGGAGTTGCACGACACATAGGGTTCTACCTTTTGTCCAACCTTGCAATTGGGGGTCCAATAAAATTCTTGCACCGGGGCTCATTCTACTTTAGTTCTGCCACTGCGTTGGGGTGGATGCTGTGATTGCATGCCATCGAGTAGGGGGAGGCATGGTCCAGGGGGCCCAAACAAATGCTTCACCAAGGGTCCAATCATTATTAAAGACAGCCCTGTCTGTAGCGGAATTGTGGTTATTTTCCAACTTTTTTTTTTTTTTCCAATCACTACTAAAACCTATTGTAGCATTTATATTGATGTAGTATGACCCCTGGTGGGAACACATTACTTGTGTTCTTCTGAATGGGGATTAGAGACCTCTGGTGGTTATATACTGTTACTACACCTTCTAACTAGTTTTAAGTCCTAACTTTTTTAGAAGACATTTACCATATTGTTTGTATTTATATAAGTACTAAAAACCTCTGGTCATTAGCAGTTTATTACTAGTTTCATAGATCATAGATTTCCTTATTGCTGACAGTACAGGGAGACCTGCATAAATACTGGGCAGGTAGCCCTCATTAAAACAAACTACTGCTTGACCCTCAACACGAAGCTCTGTCTCGTCTTTGGGGGGATTTATTGTATGCTGTTAGAGACTGATTGCCAGGAGTGTAAGCCGCTTGGGTGCTTTTCCTGTTCGTCTGCTAGCAGCAATTTGTGAGGTTCCAGTTCGGGAGTTTGGAGTGCTATTTTGTATGCAGTTCAGGAGCTTGAAGCATTCCCTTACATGCAGTTCGGGAGTTTGGTGTTCTGCAGTAGCTGTGCCTGTGTCTCTGGAATGGGAAGATCTACTAAACGGCGGTTTAACCCTTTTATGCTGAGGGTGCCGTTACAATTGGTGGCAAGCGGCGGGATCGTTCCCACAGCCAGAAGGACAGCTACAGGAGACACCATTTCTTTGGATTTACAAATTGAGGGCAACGCATGTCTGAGTACAGCGACCCTGACAGCACCAGGATGGAACCAGCAGTGGAGTACAGCTACTCTAGGAGAGAGTTTGACAATATGATGGAATTGTGGCTGAAGTTCTTCGGACCCAATCCAGCTGAGAAATACGTGCAGTCCATGAGGGACAGAGTGTTCAAGAATCTGCAATACCGGGCAGAAAGAGAAGGTCAGCTGGCACGTTGGGAGGAACTCCAGCGGCAGGTACTGCAGGGAATTGGGAGCCCAGTCTCCATTCCCCAGCGGCAAGCTGAGTTACAGGGGACAGAGATAGTTGCTCCTGTCCCCCAGCAGCAGAGTGAATTGCAGGGAATTGGGAGCCCAGTCTCCATTCCCCAGCAGCAGGCAGAGTTACAAGGGACAGAGACAGTTGGTCCTGTACCCCAGCGGCAGTGTACCTTGCAGGGAGAGGAGAGCAGCGTCCTCCCTCCCCAGTGGCAGGGTGAGCTACAGGGAATTGGGAGCCCAGTCTCCATTCCCCAGTGGCAGAGTGTCCTACAGAGAATATAGAGCCCGGTCTCCTTTCCCCAGCAGCAGGACTCTGTATTGGGAGCAGAGACGGTCGGTCTCCCTCCCCCGCTGCTGGAAGTATGTATGGGAGAGGAGCTTGTTACCCCCTCTCCCAGCGGCAGCTTAACGTACCGGGGGGGACAGTAAGCCCCACAACCCTGCAGATGGGACCGTGGTCTCTGCACTTACAGCACAGGGGGTAGGGATGGGCGGTCCTGCCCCCCAGCGACAGGGCTGTTTAGCAAAAGGGGAGACAGTCGGTCTCCCCCTCCGGCAGCAGAGCTGTGTATCTAAAGGGGAGACAGTCGGTCTCCCCCTCCAACAACCAGGCTCCAACCAGGCTACCTCCACAGTAGCGCTGGCACCAGGGCAGAGTACCGCTGGTCTCTGCCCAATCAGCAACCCACCAAAGCAGCCTACCAGTCCCCCGCACAGTTGTGGTGAGGCACCAGGACATGGACAAGTTTCTCCTCTACTCAGGTGTAGTAACCATTTATTGTGGGTGGGCTGTACTGCTGATTGTGTTTTGTGTGTGGGCTGCTGGACTAACAAGGGCACTGACCGGCAGGAGGTCAGATACCCTGTTAGTGTGTTTGGAAAAGGGGAGAGATGTGACGAGAGCAATCTCGCCACATTGCATTGGAGAAGCCTGGTTGCTTGCCTGTTGCCTCTGGACTATGGCCCCATGGTAAAACTTGTATTTTCCCCTGCAGAAAGGCTTGTTCGTGCCTTTCTGCCAGGGTGTTCAGTAAATTCTATGTACCGAACAAACACACGAATGACTGGACCACCTGGGAGCTGGAGTGTGTCGGCAATTTACCTCCCAGAAACTGCAGTTAACCGCAGCTTAATTGACAATTACTGGGTGGTCGCGGTTACACCTAGCCGCCACACGATGGCGGTGTTATGGAAGCCTCCCGGGTAGCCAGCGCTTGTTCTACCCAGCGGCAGGACACCAAAAGTGGACACTTTTGCTTCCAAGCCCCGCTGAGGCTGGAGGTCTGCAAACCCGTTCAGGAACCGAACAACGGAGCATTCGGGACTTTTAGTGTTGCAATGTATTCGGTGTAAAAGTACCCAGATAGCCGGCCATGGAGCCTGTTCGTGGAATTAAAGACTTTGGCTCCATTGCGATTAAACTGTATTCGTGTGGTCTGTGCGCCATTCGCTTAATAATGTGCGCTTAGACCTGAGCTATCTGGGGATATGTTAAATGTATATATTTATTGTAACCTTTCTAACATGGGGGATTTTAACAGTAATTCCTATATTGGTATCCCCACATGCATAATGGCGATTTGCCTTTGTCCTTGGAGATAATTGAATTACTTCTCAATTATCTCCAGGGCAGAGGGGAGGAAGCCAGGATGCATTGTGGGAATATAATGTAACTGTATGTCCTAAATTGATACTTGTCTGTCCTTGGTTACAGTCTCCCATTTGGTCCCCTAGGGGAGTGTCCACCAGGTGGGAGACCTGCATAAATACTGGGCAGGTAGCCCTCATTAAAACAGACTACTGCTTGACCCTCAACACGGAGCTCTGTCTCGTCTTTGGGGGGATTTACTGTATGCTGTTAGAGACTGATTGCCAGGAGTGTAAGCCGCTTGGGTGCTTTTCCTGTTCGTCTGCTAGCAGCTATTCGTGAGGTTCCAGTTCGGGAGTTTGGAGTGCTACTGGGTATGCAGTTCGGGAGTTTGAAGCATTCCCTTACATGCGGTTCGGGAGTTTGGTGTTCTGCAGTAGCTGTGCCTGTATCTCTGGAAGGGGAAGATCTTCTAAACGGCGGTTTAACCCTTTTATGCTGAGGGTTCCGTTACACTGTTTTTGCAGTAGTTTTACTATTTTTCTTTCCTGCTTCTTTCAGCCAAGAGCAATTTGTTTCTGTCTTTAATGCGGGGCAAAAGGGGCAGATCCTGGGCGGCCCAAGGCAGCTGCCCTCAATAATTTCCCCCCGTCCTCTAAGTAGTCCCACAGGGTGGCCCATGCACTTAGGGCCACCAAATGAGCTTGTATCGGCAGGGGCACGGTCAGGTGCTGTGGCCCTTGAACAGTGCGACCGGGCCCCTTGCTTTTTGGAAGTATGGGAGGAAGTGACAGCCGCGAGTCACTTCCTCCCATAAAGAGAGGAGCTGCACGGGAAGGGCAGAAGGAGTTGCGCGGGAGGGAGGAGGCGGCAGCAGGGACATTGAGGACGGAGGCTCCTCACTCCCATAAGCCTCAGGCACCACACTGGACCACAGGATAGCTACCCTCTAGGAAAATGTAGGAAACTGGAGGGTGGGTTTAGAAAGGTAGATTTTACATGTGTGTGTGTGTTAGTGTGTGTTAGAATGTGTGTGTTAGTGTCAGTATGTCTGTGTGTGTGTGTGTGTGGCAGTATGTCTGTGTGTGTGTTTGTGTCAGTATGTCTGTGTGTGTGTGTGTGTGTGTGTGTGTGTGTGCTTGTGTGTCAGTATGTGTGCATGTGTGTCAGTATGTGTGTGTGTGTCAGTATGTCTGTGTGTCAGTATGTCTGTGTGTGTGTGTGTCAGTATGTCTGACAGTGTATGTATCTGTGTGTCAATATGTCTGTGTATGTGTCAGTGTGTCTGGGTGTGTGTGTCAGTATGGCTGTGTGTGTCAGTATGGCTGGGTGTGTGTCAGTATTTCTGTCAGTGTATGTGTGTGTCAGTATGTCTATCAGTGTATGTTCCTTGGAACAGCTTATGATCCGTTTGTGTGTGTGTCAGTATGTATGTGTGTGTGTGTGTGTGTGTGTGTGTGTGTCAGTATGTCTGACAGTGTATGTATCTGTGTGTCAATATGTCTGTGTATGTGTCATTGTGTCTGGGTGTGTGTGTCAGTATGGCTGTGTGTGTGACAGTATGGCTGGGTGTGTGTCAGTATTTCTGTCAGTGTATGTGTGTGTCAGTGTGTGTGTCAATATATCTATCAGTGTATGTGCCTTGGAACAGTTCGTGATCCGTGTGTGAGTGTGTCAGTATGTCTATCAGTGAATGCGTCTGTGTGTCAGCATGTCTGTCAGTGTATGTGTGTCCGTTTGTCTGTCAGTGTATGTGCCTGTGTGTGCATTATTGTTATTTTCCAACTTTTTTTTTTTTCTGATCACTACTATAACCTGTTGTAGCATTTATATTGATGTAGTATGACCCCTGGTGGGAACACATTACTTGTGTTCTTCTGAATGGGGATTAGAGACCTCTGGTGGTTATATACTGTTACTACACCTTCTAACAAGTTTTAAGTCCTAACTTTTTTAGGAGACATTTACCATATTGTTTGTATTTATATAAGTACTAAAAACCTCTGGTCATTAGCAGTTTATTACTAGTTTCATAGATCATAGATTTCCTTATTGCTGACAGTACTCTTTGAAAATAAGGCCCTGTTTAGATAGAGGTTTTTTTTTTAATTGACGTTTACAAGAAGTTATGTTTTATTTGTAATATGTACTATATTAATCATATGCAGTACTACACATACTATTAACACATTACAGTCTGGTTCCTCTTCTAACTTCCAGTGCTGTGTCCACGAGCGCTGGGAGGAAGTGATTTGTACATAGACTATAGAGATAGAGTCCCTCGAGTATCAAGAGGGCGACCACCCAACCAAGAGATTTTAGTCCTTCGCAATGTATTGGAAAAATACAAATAAAGTGCTTTAAAATATAACTTTTATTTTATATATTTAAAACAAGGGAATCAATCCAAGATAGTGATTCCCAATCATATTAGTACATTAAAGAGCTTTTTCCTACGTTCCCAAGGCAAACCGATTTACAGAGACATGTCAGTGGCTGACTTCATAGCCCTTACTATACCGACCACAGAGTCTTTGTATTATTAACCTTACTGCCCATAAGAGTTGTTATGGTTACAGGGATTTGGACTTTCTATCCCATTAGCTCTATATTTTGTCCCAATATTATGTTAGTATCTGAGTAAACTTGGGATATTATTGCTTTTTTATGATTCTGTATAATCTCTTCTATTATGTTTGGTGTATACCTCCATTTTAATGCCTGTATGGGGTTTGTAAAGTCACTCTTGGGGTGCTGAGCAATTCCCATGGCAATTACCATCTACATAGAAACATAGAATGTGACGGCAGATAAGAACCAA
The DNA here is from genome assembly GCA_933207985.1 of Pelobates cultripes. Lineage (NCBI taxonomy): Eukaryota > Metazoa > Chordata > Amphibia > Anura > Pelobatidae > Pelobates > Pelobates cultripes. The sequence continues at coordinate 245,569,402 of OW240917.1, forward strand.
TCGGCCCATCTAGTCTGCCTAATTTTCAAAATACTTTCATTAGTCCCTGGCCTTATCTTATAGTTAGGATAGCCTTATGCCTATCCCACGCATGCTTAAACTCCTTCACTGTGTTAACCTCTACCACTTCAGCTGGAAGGCTATTCCATGCATCCACTACCCTCTCAGTAAAGTAATACTTCCTGATATTATTTTTAAACCTTTGCCCTTCTAATTTAAGACTGTGTCCTCTTGTTGTGGTAGTTTTTCTTCTTTTAAACATAGTCTCCTCCTTTACTGTGTTAATTCCCTTTATGTATTTAAATATTTCTATCATATCCCCCCTGTCTCGTCTTTCCTCCAAGCTATACATGTTAAGTTCCTTTAACCTTTCCTGTCATTATTTTGACACACAATTGTTTAATTATAAAATTAGCTTTATGGTATGGTATAGGATATGGTATAGGATAGGGTATTTATCTTTGATGAGTCAGAGTGCAGACCAGAACTGGGTGCCAGAACCATGAGAGACTGAATGTAATGGTTATGACTGCAACAGCAAGAGGCACAGATCATGAGCTGCCTCAACGAACCACCAGGTATCCTTGCATGGGATTGTCATTTTAAAGGCAGAGTTATCTGCTAAACTGGGCCTTAATTTGTGTGACAGATACCTCTGTCTTGGAACTATAGTGCTTTCCCGGTGGATTAGTGTAATTGTCCATACTTCCCCGTTCGTTTATTTGTTAATCTACCGAACAAACTGCCGAATGGCCAGCCACCCAGAAGAGGAGTGTGCTGCTGGTTAACCTATTGGCCCCAATTCGAACGTTGTGGTTAACCGCAGACACCTCCTAATTGACACCGTATGCTGGGTGGTCGTCGTTCGTATGCCGACCACGAGGCGGCGGCCATCTTAGATGCACAAATACACAGCGGTGTTCGTCAACAAACTTATGGAACTCAAAACGGACACTTTTTCTCCTGAACACCGCTGAAACCGCCGACCTCATTCTTTGTCATCCGGCATACGAACACCGGTCCGTTCGGGACTTTTATTTCATAAATGGACTTAGCATAGATAGTCATCCCATGGAGGCCTTTGTATACCGAAAGAACAGTGTGAAAGACTTTGGCTCCATGGCAATTGAACTGTGTGTATTGGATCTGAGCGCCATTCGGTAATAATGTGCACTCAGATCTAGTCTATCTGGGGATACGTTATATGTATGGAATACATTCGGTAGTTTTACAGTTATGGAATTTTATGTATTTTTACTGTATTATTTAAAATAGCGTTTTGCCTCTATCCATGGAGATAATTGGATTTCTTACCAATTATCTCCAGGATAGAGAGGAGGGGTTGCTTGTACTAAGGGGAGGGTTTATACCTGAGCCACTGTGATTGGCTAATGTATCATACTTGTCCCAGTCTTCCATCTGGTCCCCTAGGGGAGTGTCCACCAGGTGGGAGACCTGCATAAATACCGGGCAGGTAGCCCTCATTAAATCAGATTCCTGTTTTACCCTCAAGATGGAGCTTGGTATCGTGTTTGGGGGGATTGCTACTTTGGAGTGTTCTTTCACCTGTTCCAGGAGAGAAGCAGTTTGCATGATTCTGTGTTCGGGAGTTTGGAGCATTCCCTTATATTCCATTCGGGAGTTTGGCGGTCTACAGCAACGGTGCCTGTGTCTCTAAAGATCTACTAAACTAGACCTCATTTATGCCGGGAGTGTCTTAACAATTTGCTATCCATGGGCATAATGGCGTACAAATGTTCAGACCGTGCCCTGACTCAACGAACCACCAGGTATCTGTTTTTATGTAACATTTTGATGATTTGGCAATTAGCTAAAGCGAGCATGTTAGTTCAAAGCTCTTCCAGGACAGCCCATGCACAGAGTTCTGCTCACAAGCTGTCACACAGGCTAAAGGCTCTGTGCAGCATGTGCAAATGTCTTATCTCAGCTGTCTCTAGAAGTGTGATACCAGAGGGCAAAAGTGGAACGGGGCTTGAAAAGAATATTGTGAATAACAGAGTAAAGGGAATATATATTTATAAAGGTTGGTTAGTTTTTAAGATGGTGGAACACTAAACCCAACCACTGTAGTGGGACTCTGCTCTCGGACCTCGTAACCCCTAACCTAATATATTACACCATTCAACACCATATGCTTACAGTACTTACAGAACAAATATTTCACAATCAGATCCAATGTGGCAAATCTTTCCAAATCGGCCCTTTATGACTAAAGTTTACAGTGTCGTTTTCTATTAGCAGTTTTTTAGTTTTCAATAAATAATCCCCTAGTTTCTCCTGAGGTTTATGCATTTGGCACCTCAAATGTAATCCTATGATGCCACCTAGAGAGTAAATTGGGATTTTTAAAAATGTTTCTTAAAAGAAAGCTCAAATCACTCCAGAGTACTGTAGTGGTGATGGCCAGGAATGTGTAAGTAAAGATTAACTAAAGTGTCCATTCAAGCTTATGGTTGGTTATAAGAAAAGGATATGCAGGGAAGCAGCGCCTTCAGGAATGTCCTTAAATCCAGAAGGAAAGGACCAATATAAGGAATAAGAGGAGAAAGCAGAATATAGTGTAGTATTTAGGTAACTCCCTTAAGTAGGTAAGTAAATAATAAGCCCCTCCCACAATTACAGGCCTTAATACATATATTTATATATATTTGTGAACGGGAACTTATGCCAAATAGAATATATATATAAGAATAAACAGAAAATTAGTCGTTATGAGTAAAGACAAGTGGATTAGGCCTGCAATAAAGAGGGTCCACCAGTTGTAAATAATTGTTACAAAAAAAAAGGGTGAGGTGGGGGGCAACTTCTTAAAAGTTACGGCATTTCCAACGACCAATGTTCTTAATAATGTGAGTGGGCAGATTGTGACTGGGAGCAGACATTGCCGCACCAATTTGAAATGAATGACCAGTAAACAAACTTGGATTTAATCTGATCTAACTAATAACGTTCTAATATACAGAATAAAGTTTTAGTAGTAAGAGTAAGCAATAAGAGGCTTACCTTGTAGGGATTATAATGGATAAATAACTTGCCAGAATATCTGAAACCCTGACATGACACCATTTATTACCAGTTGGGTAGAATGGGATATCTACTGGGTGTCCTATTTGATTCGTTTTTGTTTGTTTTAGAGATAGTTTAACAATCCTCTATTTTACGTAAATTCTGATGAAAATGATAATAATAACACTAATAACAAAGTGTTTAACCAGGAAAGGTACATTCAGATTACTCTGGTTTCAAGTACTTCCTGGGGATGTTACCTTAGCCCAACATCCAGTGACAAGTCGTCTAGGGTTTTTTGAAGTTGTTCAATTCCCTTTAAAACACTTTTAACTGGCTATGAATTTAGGAATGGTTTTGTTAAGGTAGGATTGTAGCGGAGCGGCAATATTAAATCCCACGATCTCCGCTGGTTCAGAAGGTAATCCACAGTGAAGCGCTGAAAAACAAGGCAATATCCCAAATCTCCCAGTAACCGGACTGTAACGGATCACCTGGCACCACGACCTCCATTCAGGGCCGTCTTTAACAAGGGGCAAACGGGGCAGCTGCCCCGGGCCCAGTTGCTCCTGGGGGGCCAAAAGCAGCTGCCCTGTGGGCCCCCTGCCCGCAGCCAGGTCTGAACAGCCCACCAGGATACTGAGAAATATCCCGGTGGGCTCCAGCAGGTGATATAATCAGGGGCCCCGGCCCTTTAAGAGAGCTCCTGACCGAGCCCCTGTCTTCCTGCCTGCTGGGAGGAAGTGTTGTGAGGTCATTTCCTCCCAATTAACAGTGTGCCGCTGGGGAGGAGGAGGCATACATGGAGAGCAGGAGGAGGTACAGACCAAGAAGAAGAAGACTCCCATCAATCTCAGCCATCCAGCTCCCACTGGACCACAGGGAAGCCACACTTCTGTAAAGGTAAGGAGGGTGGCTAAACTATGTGAACTCATATGACTCTGTGTGTGTGTGTGTTTGTGTCAGTGTGTGTGTATATCTGACTGTGTGTGTTTGTGTGTGTGTGTGTGTGTGTGTGTGTATGTGTATCTGTCTGTATGTGTGTATGTGTATCTGGCTGTATGTGTGTATATCTGACTGTGTGTGTTTGTGTGTGTGTATCTGACTGTGTGTGTGTGTATCCGACTGTGTGTGTGTATATCTCACTGTGTGTGTGTATATATCTCACTGTGTGTATATCTCACCGTGTGTGTGTGTGTGTATCTGGCTGGCTGTGATTGTATCTGGTTGTGTTTGTGTCTGACTGTGTGTGTGTGTGTGTGTGTGTGTGTGTGTCAGTGTGTATCTGGCTGTGTGTGTCAGTGTGTATCTGGCTGTTTGTGTCAGTGTGTATCTGGCTGTTTGTGTCAGTGTGTGTTTATATGGCTGCGTTTGTGTCAGTGTACATGTACCTTTGTGTCAGTGTTTATGTGTATCTGTGTGTATGTATACCTATGTGTCAGTTTGTATGTGTACCTGCTTGTCTGTGTATATGTACCTGTGTGTGTATGAGTGTCAGTATGTGTAAGTGTGTATCTGTGCGTGTGGCAATGCATACATCCCATCTAACATTGCACACAAATACAACCCTGCATTCCAACATTAACAATGCACACAAATACACCACTGCATGTGTATCTGTGTTCCTGTGTGTATCACTGTTTGTGTGAGAGTGCATCTGTGTGACAATGCATACATCCCAGCATTCCTACGCCAACACTGCACACAAATACATATGTATTTGTGTATATATCTGTGTCAGTGTGTGTAAGTGTGTATCTCTGTGTGTGGATGTGCCAGTGTTTTTATCTTTGTGTGTGCACGTGTATTTATGTATGTGGCTGTGTGTGTATATGCCAGTCTTTGTCAGTGTGTGCATGTGTCCAGATGTGTGCATGTATCAGTGTGCTAATGTGTATGTATATCTGTGAATGTATATTATACATCACGGCAATCAAACACAACATGCAACCACACCCCTGCAAACATTACATACAAACACACCCCTGAATTCAAACTCAAAAAGTACAGGGAGTGCAGAATTATTAGGCAAATGAGTATTTTGACCACATCATCCTCTTTATGCATGTTGTCTTACTCCAAGCTGTATAGGCTCGAAAGCCTACTACCAATTAAGCATATTAGGTGATGTGCATCTCTGTAATGAGAAGGGGTGTGGTCTAATGACATCAACACCCTATATCAGGTGTGCATAATTATTAGGCAACTTCCTTTCCTTTGGCAAAATGGGTCAAAAGAAGGACTTGACAGGCTCAGAAAAGTCAAAAATAGTGAGATATCTTGCAGAGGGATGCAGCACTCTTAAAATTGCAAAGCTTCTGAAGCGTGATCATCGAACAATCAAGCGTTTCATTCAAAATAGTCAACAGGGTCGCAAGAAGCGTGTGGAAAAACCAAGGCGCAAAATAACTGCCCATGAACTGAGAAAAGTCAAGCGTGCAGCTGCCACGATGCCACTTGCCACCAGTTTGGCCATATTTCAGAGCTGCAACATCACTGGAGTGCCCAAAAGCACAAGGTGTGCAATACTCAGAGACATGGCCAAGGTAAGAAAGGCTGAAAGACGACCACCACTGAACAAGACACACAAGCTGAAACGTCAAGACTGGGCCAAGAAATATCTCAAGACTGATTTTTCTAAGGTTTTATGGACTGATGAAATGAGAGTGAGTCTTGATGGGCCAGATGGATGGGCCCGTGGCTGGATTGGTAAAGGGCAGAGAGCTCCAGTCCGACTCAGACGCCAGCAAGGTGGAGGTGGAGTACTGGTTTGGGCTGGTATCATCAAAGATGAGCTTGTGGGGCCTTTTCGGGTTGAGGATGGAGTCAAGCTCAACTCCCAGTCCTACTGCCAGTTCCTGGAAGACACCTTCTTCAAGCAGTGGTACAGGAAGAAGTCTGCATCCTTCAAGAAAAACATGATTTTCATGCAGGACAATGCTCCATCACACGCGTCCAAGTACTCCACAGCGTGGCTGGCAAGAAAGGGTATAAAAGAAGAAAATCTAATGACATGGCCTCCTTGTTCACCTGATCTGAACCCCATTGAGAACCTGTGGTCCATCATCAAATGTGAGATTTACAAGGAGGGAAAACAGTACACCTCTCTGAACAGTGTCTGGGAGGCTGTGGTTGCTGCTGCACGCAATGTTGATGGTGAACAGATCAAAACACTGACAGAATCCATGGATGGCAGGCTTTTGAGTGTCCTTGCAAAGAAAGGTGGCTATATTGGTCACTGATTTGTTTTTGTTTTGTTTTTGAATGTCAGAAATGTATATTTGTGAATGTTGAGATGTTATATTGGTTTCACTGGTAATAATAAATAATTGAAATGGGTATATATTTGTTTTTTGTTAAGTTGCCTAATAATTATGCACAGTAATAGTCACCTGCACACACAGATATCCCCCTAACATAGCTATAACTAAAAACAAACTAAAAACTACTTCCAAAAATATTCAGCTTTGATATTAATGAGTTTTTTGGGTTCATTGAGAACATGGTTGTTGTTCAATAATAAAATTAATCCTCAAAAATACAACTTGCCTAATAATTCTGCACTCCCTGTATATAGAAACACATCCCTACACTTAAACACCAATACTACACCCTACATGCACACACATACTGTATACAACAACATGCTCACATTCAAATGCACAAACACCGCTCACAAATACAGCCCTGCAAAAATGGACAAATGGTAGATCCCCAGCTGGCATAGCATCGTTGGAATTGTACAACAGATGAGGATCTATCTTTTCTCTGCTCTTGCACTAGAGGGGAGGCTCAAAACAATCTTGCACCAGGTCCCTGTCTACATTAGTTCTGCCACTGTGTTGGGGTGGAGGGCGTGATTGCATGCCAGAGAGTGAAAGTGTGGGGGGAGCGCGAGGGATGGCAGGATCTAGGGGGCCCAAACAAATGCCTGCCCAGTGTCCAATCAATGTTAAAGACGGCCCTGCCTCCATTAAAAGATGCTCGTAGCGTTTCCTGAGGACTCCAAGCACTCTGGCAGACACCACAATCACCGAACCGGAGAAGAGTATACCTTCTCTCAAGCATATGAATGCTATAAACAGCTGAATAGGCAAAAACCATACGGATGGGTTTAGACTCCTAGCAGTCAAACTGGAACAGCATACAATAAATCCTTCCCCAATAATGAGACGACACTTCACTTTGAGGGTTAAGCAGGAACTGCAGGTTTATTCACACAACCTCCTTTTAAGACATTCTCCCATGCAAGAGAGGGATCCACAACAATTAGTACCCCAGCCAATAATGTACCAGTTACCTCCCACACATCTCCTCTCCTTAGTGTGACACATAATCCCATTAGTACAGACACAAATTCCCTGGGTTACTGGATGTACCCCTAAACATAGGGTTACCCCTTTAAATGTTACATCATCTGGTAGCCCTGATCTGGGTGAGACACATATCCAAAAATCACCCAGATCGAACCAGGGGTTCGGGAATTATGGAGGGTTAAAGTTTTGACCGACTGCATGGCAAAAGTATCCGAAAATAGTTCCATGTATTTTGGCCCTGCAGTCGGTCACAGAAAAGGGAATGAAAACACACAAATTGCCTGGGTTATAGAGCCTGGGGAGGGTTTAAACGAATTCCCTTATTCGTGGTGTTCTTTCTACCGAACGGGGGGTCATTCGGTTGTTTCCACACAAGTTCATGGAACTCTGGAGGTCTCAGCGTTGTTTGCCTAGTCGAGTGTCCGATTTTAGTTCCAGACACTCGATGGCAAAACAGCGCTGTTCGGGAATTTAAGATGGCCACCGCCACGTGTTCGTTTCCCGAATGGTGGCCACCCAAAGGACAAAACCACACATTACATCGATTGCCAATTACCCGTTTGCAACATTGTTGCAAACAGTAATTGGAGGCACACTTCTTCCTGGGTGGTCTGGTTGTTCGGTAGTTTCACTCAATATAATGAATGAAGTGATTCTACCGAACAATCAGGGGAATGCTGCATACACATATACGATTTAGCCGAACACACAGAAACATACATAATATAAAAGACATCCTTACTGTAATCTGCTACCAAGTTTCAAAGGGGTATTGTTCCTAAAAGTCATAATATGACCCCGGATGGCCCTTAAAGGGCCAGTAGCAGCAATATAATATATCACATGCCCAAATATTGCATTAAAAGTACAAATTTACCAGGGGCCATAGTCAGCAGGTAGGAGGCGGGCAGCCAGGCCTCTCCAAGGTCCAGTGGCGAGGCGGGTTCCGCCACACAGACGAAACACAGTTCTGAGAGTCAACTGTAGGCTTTAATCACAGGCTCCACAATTTATACAATTCCCCATGCAAGGGGTTTCCTGAGTCCTATCCCAGGGGTATTCCAGGGGTGGACTACGTGGGGAACTTACAGTACAGAGCATTTCTCCCGTCAGGCACTGCTGCACGAGAGGGATCCTCCCACTGGAATGTACCGTTAAGTGGATTATCCCTCCGTGCAGCAGAACCCGCAATTTATATTAAAATATACAACTTTTCGAATATTAGGTCTATTTGCACGAATGGACTTTCGGTAGATAGCTGGGGTCTGAGCGCATCATTCGTGAGACTACCGCTCAGATCCCAGCTAAAACAACCGAACGCCGCACGGAAAACATATTCACCAAAACATGCATTTAAAAGACCGATTGACATACGGGGAATAAAATACCGAACGACCCGGAATTCCTGAACGGCCTGGAAGTCCAGCGGTGTTCGCGCCGTCGAGTAGCCGTTTTTAGTACCACGCGCTCGACGACCAAACACCGCTGGAGGAACAAAGGATCCAAGATGGCCGACCGCCGCATGGTCGGTAGTCGAATGACGGCCACCTAGGAGAGCCTCTAATTACCGATTGCAACATTGTTGCAATCAGTTAATGAGCTCCACACGTCTCTCAATGTGTGGGCTATACATGTGGGTCTTATTCGGTTCACGAACGGCCCGCAAAGGCGCTGTTCGTGAAACAAAAGGAAATCAGCTATCTGCTTTCGGCAGATAGCCAATGCAAGTAATACAATGTTAGGCAATCACAGTCTATACACACAGAAACATACGCATCCTCAAAACAGCACAGGCAACCCTTAAAGCTATAGTCTTTAAATAATGTCCAAGTGGCTAGGTTTGCCACAAGGATGTTAACAGAAAGTGTTGAATACCTATTAAATACAGTTTAGCGGTATTGTATGTTTATTTTAAATGGCAACATGTTTAAAAGTGACAATAGATTAAATCCAAAATACATGTATTACTTTAAATTGTGAAACAAACTTCATAAACCAATCGTATGCTCTGTGGTATACTCTTGTCTCAACTCCCCTTTTTAATCTTTAGATTGTAAGCTCATGTGCAGGGCCCTCTTAACATTTTATTTTTTTTAGTTCGTATATATTGTGCTGTCTTTTTCTTTCTCGGTACAGAACTGTGGAATACGTGTTTTATAAATGCCAGTAGTAATAATAATAATAATAATAATAACGTATTGTAGTGATAGTATTGTGCGATGTTACCCATAGGTGTTCCGATGTCCCTGTATTTGTAATTATGTTGCTTGCATTGTTTTATTTAAATTGGTTTTAGGCTACAGAAAATGAGAATCAATTTGATAACAACAGACAATAGACAAGCTTTTTTCTACTGTAAATACCACTAACGAGCCACTAGGGGGTGCCAGTGCTGTATTAGTATTGTTAATTTATTGAAAGAATTGGAGTATCCATTTCCATCATGGCAGCAGGTCATCCTAAGACAGAGCAGAAAGAAAAGCTACTACGCTAAAATTAAACTGCTTCCAGTGCTCCCAGTGCCCACCAAAGTATGTGAGCAAAAAAAAGAAGGATTTTTTTTTCTTTTTCCTTTTGTGTGTGTGCGTATTGTAGGCTATGCATTGTGAGTATGTAGATAACAGCACTATCACTGTGATTATTTAGTAACAACATTGTATTATTTTTGTATCATGATATATTCACAATGCTCTTATAACAGATTATTTAAATACACTTTAGCTTACTTAGCACTAGTACTATTTAATTTGTCTCCCGTCTTGGAATTAGTGTGGGACCCACCGATATTGGTATACTGTGAAGTAGTGGCGAGCTTAACACAATATGACCATATGGTGGATCTGAATCCCCATATTTGTTTGCTGTGATAGGTGAATTTAAGTAGCTTTGTAAAATGTAAAACTGTATTTGTGTGTCTGTGCTGTTCCTTAATCTGTGTCATGTATAAATTTTGATTTCTACAACAGCACAACTGCTGAGAAGTGCATATTCCAGGTTTGTGTGTGTATGTGTGTGTGTTTATGTGTTATGCAGTTTGTGTGTGTATTTATGCATTAGGCTGTGTGTGTGTGTGTGTGTGTGTGTGTGTGTGTGAATTTATGCATTACAATGTGTGTGTGTGTGTGTGTGTTTATGCGTTATGCAGTTTGTGTATTTATGCATTAGGCTGTGTGTGTATGTGTGTTCATGCGTTATGCAGTTTCTTTGTGTATTTATGCATTACGCTGTGTGTGTGTGTTTATGCGTTATGCAGTTTGTTTGTGTATTTATGCATTAGGCTGTATGTGTGTGTGTTTATGCGTTATGCAGTTTGTGTGTGTGTATTTATGCATTAGGCTGTGTGTGTGTGTGTGTGTGTGTGTGTGTTTATGCATTATGCAGTTTGTGTGTGTATTTATGCATTAGGCTGTGTGTGTGTGGTGTGTATGTGTATGTGTTTATGCAGTATGCTGTTTGTGTGTATATATTAAAACCCATAATCAGTAGGCAAAAAGTGTGCAATTAATTATTATAGCCACTTTGATTCTCCAAACACACAATAACGTGCTAATGCTTACTGTAATACCAAAAATAACCAAACTTTTTTTTTAAATAACCTGTAATTTCATAGTTGCCAGCTGTCCCGTCAGCGTGTGTGTATAAAGTAGCCTGTGTGTATTCAGCAGTCTATCTGTGTGTGTTCAGCAGTGTGTGTATTCAGCTGTCTTTGTGCGTGTATTCAGCAGTCTGTGTGTGTATTCAGCAGCCTGTATGTATTCAGCAGTCTGCGTAGGTATTCAGCATTCTGTGTGTATTCAGCAGTCTGTGTGTGTTCAGCAGTGTGTGTATTCAGCTGTCTGTATGTATTCAGCAGTCTGTGTGTGTGTATTCAGCAGCCTGCATGTATTCAGCAGTCTGCGTAGGTATTCAGCATTCTGTGTGTATTCAGCAGTCTGTGTGTGTTCAGCAGTGTGTGTATTCAGCTGTCTGTATGTATTCAGCAGTCTGTGTGTGTGTATTCAGCAGCCTGCATGTATTCAGCAGTCTGCGTAGGTATTCAGCATTCTGTGTGTATTCAGCAGTCTGTGTGTGTTCAGCAGTGTGTGTATTCAGCTGTCTGTATGTATTCAGCAGTCTGTGTGTGTGTATTCAGCAGCCTGTATGTATTCAGCAGTCTGTGTGTGTGTATTCAGCAGTCTGCGTAGGTATTCAGCATTCTGTGTGTATTCAGCAGTCTATGAGTGTGTGAATTCAGCAGTCTCTGTGTGTGTGTGTGTGTGTATTGTATGTATGCACTCTGTATGTGGCAATTCCGCAGCCTGTGTATATTCAGCAGTCTGTCTGTGTGTACTTTTTTCAAATGTTGGCTATGTGATCACCCTAAAAAAATAATTATTCAAAAATAGTGCAAATCAATTTGTAATAACAAGGACATTTAGCATAACTCCAAATCAAAAGTGGTATAAATGCCACTTTAGCTGTTAGGGAGGATCAATTCCTGAGTATACGTTGTATCCAAACTTCCATAAATCATAGTATGCCGTGAGAAAACCAGCGCTCTGGATATCAGGTAAAAAAAAGCTTTAACTGAAGAGAATCTCCAAAAATGTAAATACTAAAAATGAAATATCAGACACAGAGAATAGAAGGTTTATTCAGACGAAAATAAAAAAAACGAAATTGCAAAATTGAGGTCAAAATAGTTGATCTGAATTTTTTTTTAACTTAGCACAGTTCACAGCTAAGTTATTTTAGGTGTTTAGGGAATGTACTTCTATCAGAATAGTATCTCATGAGGCACCAGCACAATGTATATTTGACTACGGTGGCAGAAATCCTTGCACTGACCCTGTAGATAAGTCCTCTCTACACCATCACTATCACTTCGCATGAATGACCTGCTCTCACTTTTAGCTCTGAGAGTGTCTTAGAATTGCGGTGATTTATAGACATTGTTGCAGCTGTAGACCAGCCCCTCAGAGCTGTCAATCAGGCTGCCGGAATGTTCAATTTTGTCCTAGATGTGCACGCAGTTTAAATACATTGACTACTGTGTGTACTTCCATTGTAGCATATTCTCACAAACCTAGACCTCCGAGGATACTGAGGGCAGCCTGAGAATATAATCCAGTCACCACTTGACCACCACAGCAAAGCGAATAAGTGAGCTGACCACGGAGGAGGACAATGATGACACTGGGAGAGGAAGTTCACTGACACTCTCAGCCAATGAGCTAGCTCTGCATTGCAGCACTTTGCTTAGTTAACCTAGCAAAAGCTTCTGTTCTCCTCCGGAAGTAGTGGAGGTGGGGAATGTCACCCCGTAGACTGCAGGTAAAAAGGCAAACCACATTAAAGAAGTTTGACTATTTATAATGGGGGCACCAGGGCAATCCTAACACCATAACCACTACAGCACACTGCACTGCCATTTTTTTTTGAGGAATTTTCTCTGGTGTTCCGCCAAGCCTGATAACAGTAACAAATTCTCAGGATCGGGGAGACTGGAGTCTCTAACAGTGACTGCCGCACCTGGGGTCTCCAACCGAAACAGTCGGTGGTATGTTCCTCAGCTTCTTTTTGTACTGGATTCAAATAACTTCCAAAAGTTCAGCTGTACGTATCACAACCTGTTAATGCTCTTCCATTTGGATCCTGTGCATTTTATTCTCATCGTCGTCCCACAGGAGACAGAAAATTCTATATATTTCAGACTGATTTCCTTGTAAATGAAAGTGCCACTGTTGATCCCTGCTAACGAACAGATAAGGAACACGAAACACAATTAGGGTTATTTTCCTGTTAAGGAAATTAATGAAACAGGGCACCCATTCATGAATTTGTGGCAGGATGTGATTCCAATGCTAGTGGAACCGTCTTGTATTTTTGTATTCTGTGTCATTCAGCAAACAGGAAGTCTGGGGTGGCAGGATCTGAACCAGAAGGGATTTAATCATTTGGTAGGAAATCACTTTGTCGAAATGGGAATTCAAAGAGCCTTAGAACATTGTTGGGTGTCTACAAGCCTGTCTGCTGGTCCTAGCTTTACATTTATAAAGCAATTTCAGACACTCTGGTTCTTCTGGAAACTACATCTCCCAAAATCCTTTGCCATTGCCAACCTAGTCTCACTGCAGTTTGAAATCAATGGATAACTTTTGTTTTATAGGGTTCTTAAGCTGCACAAGGTATCTTGTCTCCATTTCCTTCTGGAAGTCCTCCTAAGTTTGTGGACAATGCCTTTACAACTGCAACTGGGACTTTCCTGCCTTCGAAGCGTCCACTTTTGAACAAAACAAACCAAGAACGCTTTGGCTCAGAACAGGTTTTGGTGCCCACAGAATAATAACACCATATCATCTACAACAGCATATAGTGGTTATGGTGCTTAGAAACATCGAATGTGACGGCAGATAAGAACCGTTTGGCCCATCTAATCTTAGACAGCCTATTAAATAAATACTTATAAGAACATACAAAAAATAAATAAATAATTTTCAGTTAATACATGATTTTGTCTTACTGATACTGTTATGGGGATATTATAACCACTACTAAATAGCTTAGCATTATCATTAAAAATAAAAACCACAGATTATTATCCCAATAAAAATTACTCAAAATATCCATATTCATAGAAACTTTAAAAAAAACAAAAAACATTCTCAGATGTTTATTGGTTTTAGAAAAATAAATCTTTTCCTGTATTATAGTTACCTCAATAATTCTTAAGTCATTATTTAGAAACAAAATCTCATTATTCCTGCCTCGTAAATCCATCATTGTTATGTACGTCAGCCAGCACGTGTTCATTAAGAAAACGTTGGCAATCTGTACTGCATTATGTCTTTCATTTTTAGAAATCTGTTTATATCTTTGAAAAGTTAAATTCTGTCAAAGTAAGATTTAAAAATTCTGACAATATTAACTTCTTAAGTTAAGCTAAATACCCAAGTGCCACTCCGATTTAGATGAAAAGTTCTATAAACAGTTCCAGAATCCAATTAACAAGGATAAAAGCATCCCAAAGTCAGTCAGTTTGAAACTGAATTTCTGCCAATTCTTGGGTTTGATCAAAATGCCAAATATGTTTCTATTAATAAAACTCTGCAGACATTTATTTATTTTCTTCTAACCGTGTGGGATGTAGTCACATGCTAGACCTGCCTTTTAAAAATTACTCAGCGTAACTAAATATATACACGTGTGCCAATTATTTGTAAAAAGTCAGCACAGGGAACTATCACAGTCTTTATATAATTATCGATCCGGTAACAGCTGTCAATGAGTTGTGAATGGTGCGACATGATCACTTTATTACCATTTTGATACTTTTTTACAACACCTTTACAATTATCGGTTTGGTAAAAAAACTGTCATATCCCTTACGTTAAAGGGACACTCCATGCTATATTGCTTAAATATAAAAATAATACAAATCACTGTTTAAAAGATAAACCCCAAATGAAAACTTGCATGTGTTTAATTATGCATTTTTTCATAGGTGGTATATAGAAAAACAGCTTGCAAAACCTGCAAGCCCTCTTTCTGGGGCTGTCCAATCACAGACTTCCCAATGCAGCTCAATGAGACGTCTTTGCAAGGCAGGTGCTCTGGGCATTTGCTGCCTCATGAGCTTAGCTTCACTGAGCTAACCAATCCAGGAAGTAACAGGACTGGGTGTCTGATTGACAGCCAGGGGGGCAGTAACCAGTTAAATTTATAAAAGAGTCGATTTCTTTTGAAATCTGCAGTTCTTCCAAAATGAAAGAAGAGGACACGCTCTTCACAAATTTCAGCAAGCTAACGTGCTTTAGGGGTCTGGAGTGTCACTTCAAACAGAAAGAAATGTTGTAAACAATCTTTCCAAAGAAAATGTATTGAATTCAATCATTACAACTATTTTATAAACCACAGAAAACCTTTTCAAACTGTTAACAAATACCCCAAACACTCCCCAAGTGTTTGTGTATGAGCAGAACAGAGTTGATGACTCAACAATGTTGGGTTGATGACATCCACAACAGTAAACCACTTCTCATTAAACACATTTAAAAAATAAACATGACGTAGAGACATAGTGATTTTGTAGAGAACGATGGGATTTCCATAGGTCTTGTGAACTATGACACGGGTGATAATATTCAAGAATTCCTTGAGAAGAACATGGTTATCAGCAAAAATCAGCACGGTTTTATGAAGCACAGGTCATGTCAAACTAATTTGATTGCGTTCTACGAAGAAGTAGGTAGATGTATAGATCAGGGTGTTGCAGTGGATGTGATCTACTTGGATTTTGCCAAGGCATTTGATACAGTTCCACACAATAGATTAGTGTTCAAACTCAAGGAAATCGGTCTAGAATAGATGAAAATGCTTGTTCTTGGGTAGAACATTGGCTTAAAAACAGAGTACAAAGAGTTGTCATTAATGGTAAATTTTCAAGCTGGACAGAGGTGGCAAGTGGTGTCCCTCAGGGGTCTGTTCTGGGACTCGTTCGATTTAACATGTTTATAAATGATCTTGAAGACAGCATTGAAAGTCATGTTTCAATGTTTGCAGATGACACAAAACTCTGTAAAATAATACAATGTGAGCAAGATATTACTTTGCTGCAGAGGGATTTAGATAGACTGGGGGAATAGGCACTCAAATAGCAGATTAAATTTTATGTTGAAAAATGCAGAGTTATGCACTTCGGCGTAAAGAATACACAAGCAATGTATACCCTTAATGGAAGCGAATTAGGGATAACAACACATGAAAAGGACTTGGGAATTGTTATAGACAACAAACTATGCAACAATGTGAAATGTCAATCAGCAGTGGCCAAGGCCAGTAAGGTATTGTCATGCATGAAAAAGGGCATTCATTCTCGGGACGAGAATATCATTTTGCCTCTTTATAAATCACTGGTAAGATCGCATATTGAATATGCTGTGCAATTTTGGGCACATGTTCTAAAGAAGGATATTATGGCACTAGAAAAAGTGCAGAGGCCGGCTACAAAATTAATAAATTCCATTGTGTGGAAATCTATTCACAAACTGGACTTTACATAGGACACAAGGTCATGCGTTTAGACTGGAAGAAAGAAGATTTCGTCTGAGGCAAAGGAAAGGTTTTTTACTGTAAGAACAATAAGGATGTGGAATTCTCTGCCTGAAGAAGTGGTTTTATCAGAGTCCATACAGATGTTCAAACAGCTACTAGATGCATACTTGCAAAAACAGAATATTCAAGGATATAATCTTTCAATATAGGGTAATAACTGCTTGATCCAAGAATAAATCTGACTGCCATTCTGGGGTCAAGAATGAATTTTTTTCCTAGCTTGTTGCAAAACTGTGCTTCAAGCTGGGTTTTTTGCCTTCTTTTGGATCAACAGCAAAAAACAAATGTGAGGAAGGCTGAACTTAAAGGACGCAAGTCTCTTTTCAGCTATGTAACTATGTAACATAGGGGCTGATGGAGCTGCAGCTCCAGACCCAAGTCCATGAAATAGGCCCATTGATTTAAAAACATTTTTTATTTTTTATTTTTTAACACTACTCTTAGAGTTGCCAGGTATTTCTCAGGTATTTGAGGCTGCCTAGCCGGTGCCGGTATTGCAGTAATAGCAATACAAATGTCAGTCTCAGTATGAACAGAGATTATTCTGAAATACCAGTGCTGGTCGCTGTGTGTGTGGAGAGAGGCAGGGATAAGAAGTTACAGCATCTCCCACCCTCTACTCAATGATCCGCAGGGGAGCAGCTCTGCATAGAGAGTCCACACAGCAGCTCCGAGAATGCAGAGACAGCTAACAGCTCAGGTAAGTGAGGGATGGGAGGAAAGGCTGCAGGGAGCCATGGGAACACATACACTAGGGGATACTAGGGTACACTGAGACACTAGGGGACACTTTGAGACATGGGGACACTGAGACACTAGGGGACACTGGGAGACATAGGAACACTGAGACACTAGGGGGCACTGGGAGAGCTGGGGACACATACACTAGGGGAAACTGTGAGACATAGGGACACTTGGTGACACTAGGGGGCACTTGGAGACCTGGGGACACTGAGACACTAGGAGAAACTGTGAGACATAGGGACAGTGAGAGACTTGGGGACACTGAGACATTGAGACACTGGGGAACATGGGGACCCTGAGACACTAGGGACACAGTGGCCCCATGTCCCCCAGTGCCCCCTAGTGTCTCAGTGTTCCTATGTCTCCCAGTGTCCCCTAGTGTCTCAGTGTCCCATGTCTCCTGGTGTCTCTGTGTCCCCATGTCTCCCAGTGTCCCTGGTGTCTCTGTGTCCCCATGTCTCCAAGTGTCCCTGGGGGTCTCTCAGTGTCCTAGTGTATATGTCCCTAATCTCCCAGAGTCCCCTAGTCTCTCAGTATCCCCATGTATCTGTGACCCCATGTCTCTCCCAGTCACACTGGGAGACATGGGGACACAGACTCTAAGGGACACTGGGAGACCTGGGGATACAAACACTAGGAGACACTGGGTGACATGGGGACACTGAGAGACATGGGGACACTGAGAGACATGGGGACACTGGGGGACACAGGGAGACATTGGGCACTCCCAGTGTCCCCATGTCTCCCAGCCAGTGTCCCTAGTATCTCAGTGTTCCCGTGTCTCTCAGTGTTCATAGTGTACCAGTATCCCTAGTGTCTCACTGTTTCCTAGTCTCCCAGTGTCTCAGTGTTCCACTGTCTCCCAGTGTTCCTATGTCTCCCAGTGTCTCAGTGTCCCCTAGTATAAAATAAACAAATCTCAGGCATCCACTGTGATAGATCTAGGCAGGTTTATTGGACACCACAACATTCTGACCTGTACCCAGGTCTTTAACAAGTCTCCAGTGTCCCTTATGTATCACAGTGTCTCAGTGCCCAATGTCTTACAGTGTCCCCATGTGTCTCAAAGTCACCTAGTGTCCCCATGTCTCAGTGTCCCCAGGTCTCCCAGTGTTCCCTAGTATCTCAGTGTCCCAATGTCTCTCAATGTCCCCTAGAGTCCTAGTGACATGGTGACACTGAGAGACATGGGGACACAGACACCAAGGGACTGGGAGACATGGGGACAGAGATATGCCCCTTTTTTGGGTTTGTTCACCCCTTTTGATAGTTCTGGTTATGTGATTTGCGTCAGTGGCCCACACTTCTACCCTTTCCATAGACGTCATGCTTTACTGGACACTGCTGTTAGAGGGTATGGATTTACTTGAAAGATGAAAGCGTGGTTATGTGGTTTCTCATAGCTGCATCCTATGAGTTTCCCTCTAGCACAATCTCCATCAGATAAATGATGCTTGGGAGGTAGGACTGTGTTAGTGTTTTTGGTCGATAAGATTTTGTAATTAGGCCCATCATAATTGTCAGCACCAGGCCCACTGGACTCTTAATCTGGCCCTGGCACAATGCATCCCTTACACACTATGAGGAATTCCTACTTCTGGTGGGTCTTGAACCCCTGGTTCCCAGTTGATATTGCTGCGCACTTGCTGACACACAGATATTGGCGCACACTCATAGTGACCCATACACAATAAATTAAACACACACAAGGATCAATACAAACATACTGACACAACAGTATCCCAAACACATTCATTGTGGCCTCCATTCAAGTTCTCCATAACCAGAGCTGGAGAAGCCTGTCGCTAGCCAGTGGCACTAGTCGCCACTGTCATGGAAAAAAGGTACGCAGAGGGTTACAGTCTTTGCCTTAGTTAGGTTCTTCCATGTCTGCAGAGGTTAAAAGCTAAATAGTTTTGTCAGCAGTTTCTGCAGATGATTTTTCTGTTACTCATGAAATTTTACGTTTGCTTTAACCTTGTAGATAAGATGTTCTCAAGTAAGTAGTTGTTGCTTGTAGACATGCGCAGTAGATTAATGGCCATGTTATATATATACGCGATGCTCTCCCATTAAAGATTCCGACGATTTTGGACTACAAACTGAGTAAGGTTGTGGTTTTATTATCGATTCTCCCGAGCGCTCGAACACCTAATAATTCGGAGCCTCTGGTTATCTCTCTTGGATGATTGATCCATCATAAATGTTCTATATCACCACTGCGATTCAAGCCTGCACGGAGTGTCAGCTGCTGGAATACAAGATCACGATGCATCACGGCAATCATTATCTCTGTGCATTGCGAGGAGCGGATGGCTTCTGCTGCTCTTCACTGGACTCAGGATAGAACAGTCTGAGACTGCCCACCGGGAAATCTCCCTGTGTCCCGTTACGCCTGTCTGCTGTATTAGAACGCCCAGTGCGGTGGCTTCCCAAGGACAGTTGCACCCCATGGCACCTGCCCCTCTTCCCCAGCTACGCCTGTGACTGTGTACGAGTGTAACAAAGACCTTCACAGCTTTCAAACAGAAGTCTGCATAGTATGTCAGTGCATCACAGAGCTCCCCAGCAATATCACTCACATGTATTTTGTATGACTGCACCAGGTCCAGAGAGCTCCACAACAGTAAATGAATAAGGTTTGATGTTTATGAATTTATCAAAGAGCTCCAATCCAATAAAACTCACTGTAATGTGCTATGTATGAGTTCCTCACTTAGCTCCACAGCAATATTTGCATGTTAACTCCTTCACTTGAGGTTCATAGACAAATCCCTTTCATCACTTGTGGCAAATTGTCTCTCATAAATTTGTAAAAATGAAAAGTAAGTTGAATTTTTCAAGTGACAGATAAATGCAGACAGACATGCAAACAATGGCATTAAACAAAGCCTCAAAATCTCAGAGTAATCCTTCACTCATTCACCCCCGAGGCGACAACTATATTAAAATCCATCTTTTGACACTTAATCTACGCCTCCTGAAGGAAGAGATGTATTTGATTTTTTTTTCTTGTAAAGTAATCGCGGTTTTGTTGTAAACGTAACCCTTGCAAATTGTAGCTGTACTCGCAAATTTTGAGTTTTTTTAGTACTAAATGGGTTAATCAGATTAAATACAATACAAAAAAATAAGTCCCCGGAACATAAAGAAACTCATTTGCATTGATGGCTTACACATTTCTGAGCGGTGTGAGCTTCCTTGTCACTTTTTGATAACAAAGTGACAGACAAAGCATGCACCATGCAAGAATTTCTCCTGAGCTGCAGAAAGACTACAATTAGGCAAACACAGTAAAAGTGTTCGAGATTCTAGTGCCGTTGAGTGTAAACAAAGATTTGTAATTGTTTTTTAGTGCAGTGCTGGGTACCTTTGGCACTCCAGATCCCTAGAAACTCTATTTCCCATGATGCCCAATTAGCTAAAGGCAGGCTCAGCATAGTGGGGAATATTTTTCACATGCATCTGGGGTATCAAGCTTAACCATCACTGTTTTTGTTTTAAATGGGAAGAAAAAAATGTGACTGAGTCTGGTTGCTCTTCAGTGCTCTGTGTAAAAGACGTTCTGGTTTGCCAAAAGTCGTCTGGTGTTGAAGAGAGAGCAGGTCATCATCTAAGACAGTCAACATCTTAGACAGTCTCAGAAAAGAAAGAGACTGAGGGGCACCCAAGACCCCTAGATTCTGGTCTGTTTTTTTTTTTCCCTCACTTCATTTTACTTTTCCTACCCATATGAATTTGTTGCCCATTCTCCCCTCCTCGATCCGTTGTGGGAAACCTTGAGAAGATAACTGTCATTCTCCAAGGTACAAACCAGGCAATTTTATTGAACCCACTCCATCACTGTCCGAGTTGCACCCAGCTACATACTACTTAAAGGGACAGAGTGCAGTTCCACACCCTACCATAACTAATTCTCCATAACCAGACACAAATAAAAGTGTTTTTACATCGTGGAATGCCATAGTAGTAATGTGTAGTATTGTTTATTGCAGTAAATGATGGATGTGTAAGTACTCTGTTGCATCACAGTCATGAGTTAAGAGGTCCACAAGGCAGGATTTGTGTAGAGTGGTTGCTGCTACAACACTGAATGGATTGGTGCATTCGTTGTTGATCCACAATCTCAAGGTGTCCAGGTATGGACTGACCCACTGGGATATTCCCTGGTGGGTTTCCATACAGGGCCGGCCTTAGGTGATCAGACGCCCTGTGCGAGCCCAACATATGGCGCCCCCCCCCCCTTCAGCAAAACCTCTGCCCCTTCTACAATAGCCCTGTTCCGCCTTCTACAAAACCCTTCCACAAACCCCAGCCCCCCTTTCTACAAAAACCCTGCCCCCCTTTTTACAAAACCCCTGCCCCCTCTACAAAACCCCTGCTCCCCCTTTAATAAAACCCCTGCCCACCCTTCTATAATTTTTTTTCTCCCCCTTTAACAAAACACATGCTATCATTATATATATCAACTATACAGCAATGTTCACATAATATCACTAAAAACCTTCCCCCTCCACCAAAACCACTGCCACCCTCTACAAAAGTCCTGCACTCATTCTACATAAACCTCTGCTCCCCTTCTACAAAACCCATGCTCCCCTTATACTAAGCCCCTGCTCCCCTTCAACTAAACCCCTGCTCCCTTATACTAAACCCCTGCCCCCCTTATACTAAACCCCTGCTCCCCTTATACTAAACCCCTGCCCCCTTATACTAAGCCCCTGCTCCCCTTATACTAAACTCCTGCCCCCCTTATACTAAAGTCCTGCCCTGTTATACTAAACCCCTGCCCCCCTTATATTAAAGTCCTGCCTCCCCTTATACTAAACCCCTGCTCCCCTTATACTAAACCCCTGCCCCCTTATACTAAACTCCTGCCCCCTTATACTAAACCCCTGCCCCCTTCTACTAAACCCCTGCTCCCCTTCTACTAAACCCCTGCTCCCCTTATACAAAACCCCTGCTCCCCTTATACTAAACTCCTGCCCCCTTTACAAACCCCCTGGTCCCCCTTCAACAAAACCCATGCCCCCTCCACAAAATCCTTTCCCCTGCCACTTCACCAGAAATGCCTGCCCCCTCTTCTACAAAACCTCTCCTCTACACCAAAACCCCTACCCCCTTTTTTACAAAACCTCTAACCCCTTCTATAAAACCTCTGCTCCTCCCTAAACCAACCCCCTTCTACAAAACCCCTTCCCCAAAATCCCAGCGAGAAAACCTCTGCTCCCCCTTCTGCAAACCCCCACACACACACACACAAAAACAACAATCTATTTAATTTAAAAAAAAAAAAAGCAATAGTTACAACAAGAATAAACAGACTCACATTAAAGCTTGCTGCTCCCTGGAACCTCCTGACAGTGTCCCAGTCTGCCGACCTTGATACCAGCACTGACCTCCTCCCTCACACTCACTGTGCGGATCCTTCCGCGGATGACTGTGGAGGCGGAGCATGCTCTTCCTCCGTGCTCCTGACCTCCTCTCTCTCCCGGCCGCTGCTCTCTTCATAATTTGCAAGTCAAGTGCGCAGCATAATGCACTTGACTTGCTCTGCACATGACTCGGGCCGGCATGTGAGTGACTGAGTGCGAGCTGTGCTGGCCGCCCGGCGCCCCTGTTGCCATGGCGCCCTGTGCGGCCGCACAGCTCGCACACCCCTAAGGCCGGCCCTGTTTCCATATCTGGGGTTGACTAGTCATTCAGACTGTAATAAGAACAGATAGTGTCACTGGAAATGTTTACACAAGACCACACATGAGATGAGAGAGTGTTAATACACTGGTAACACACCAGTTGTCATTGATTGGGAACCGAGTCACAGAAAACAGTCTGATTTTATCCTTGCTACTCTGGGTATATATATATATAGTCAAAATATCTACTTGCCTCTAGCCATTGGCAAATGAAAATTTAAAAGATAGAGAAAAATAACAGATGAGATCAGTATGTCCCTGTCCCCCTTAGTCCTGCAATGTAAAAACATTTCATTTTTATAGAAATTATAATGTTTACATTGCAGGACTAAGACTACCTCTAATGGCTTTCTACCAGTTTACTAAACCTTCTCTGAGTTTGACTGAGTAAAACAACGCTGCTCTGCATAAGGACATCCTGCATGTTTAATATCCCCATGGGAAAGCATTGAGTCAATGTTTTTATATAGGGAAGTCCTAATGTGCCCAGTGGTCACCGTGCATGAGCATTTGGTTCTCCAATTGGCTGACGTTAGAGGATGAGCCCAACCCAGCACTGAGGGACATTGGTACTGGCAACAGGTAAGTGTTTGAAGGGTTAACCCTTTGAATGCCACAGGGGGGTGGAGGGGCACAAGGGAGGGGGACAGTACAGTGTTAGGAATACATCTTCCTTTAAGTGACTCAGCAATGACACATGACCTCTAAATGTTATCTATATAAGAAATGTTAAGATAAAAGGGTTAAGTATTGAGCTTTACATCACCAAATTAGAAGGACTCAAATATCTAATTATTTAAAGGGACATTATAGTCACAGAACAACTACAGCTTAATGTATTTGTTCTGGTGAGTATAATCAGAGAAAAAAGAGTGTTTACATTGCCCCCTAGGGACAACGTCAAGCGGCCACTCCTCAGATGGCCACTGGAGGTGCTTCCTGGGGCAGTGCTGCATAGTAGTCAGCACTGCCATTAAGCATCTCCAAGCTCTGCTCTGCTCTGTACTGTAAATTTGTGCTGATTGGCCAAAACTGTGTTTGATCCCACCCCCAATGCTGCCTCCTTACTGATTTCAGCCAATCCAATGCTTTCCCCATGGGAAAGCATTGGATTGGCTAAAAATCTAAAATTCTGATGATGTCGACAAGGAAGCGGATCAAGGGCAGAGCGGTGCTGGAAATAACATTTTAACATTTTCTAATAGGGCTAAGGGGGGTGGGGCGAGGCACCTAAATTGTGGATTAAACACTATAGGGTCAGGAACACAGGTTTGTGTTCCTGACCCAATAGTGTTCCTTTAAAATTAAAATTTTGCTAAAAAAGTAATCCCTATTGCTTGAAGAATTAAATAAAAATAAAATAATTAAAAACACTAAAAAGGTACCGTTCCCTTTTTACACAGTATGGCCATGTGGTGTCATAAAATACCCACATGTTTTGTTTGGAATAGGTCATTTTTAGTATCCTTGTAAGATCTGAAGCAGTTTATATGGAAGTTGACCCTTCCGTGAGCATTTTGTATAAATTAAGGTAATTTTAGGAGAATCTATGCTGTGGGATTTTTCACAAATGCAGCTTTTTTTCCATTAAAGATTTTGCTGGCAGATACTATACACAACAAGTGTTTGCGATAAAAAGACTAATTATTTTAATAGTGAGCCAATGTTGCAAGCTTGATTGTGACATACCCTGCTATTTCAGAAAGGTTACATCAGGAAATAGAGATGTGTTACAACATGTGCATTTTCTATATTCCGTACTTTCCAACATTTGAAATGGACACATAGGGACACTTTAATTTTAGGGGTGTGAATGGGGGTGTGGCCTGGGGCGGGGCTGTTCTGAGAAATTTTAAGTTTAATAATAACAATTCATGCAACTAAAATATAATTTAGAACAAGAACAATGTATCTTATTTACACAGACTGAATTCTAAACACATTTATTGTAGACACATTACTGGGAGTATTATTGCTGTGAAGCTCTGTTATACACTCAAACACATTACTGGGAGTATTATTGCTGTGGAGCTCTGTTATACACGCAGACACATTACTGGGAGTATTATTGCTGTGGAGCTCTGTTATACACTCAGACACATTACTGGGAGTATTATTGCTGTGCAGCTCTGTTATACACTCAGACACATTACTGGGAGTATGATTGCTGTGGAGCTCTGTTATACATTCAGACACATTACTGGGAGTATTATTGCTGTGGGGCTCTGTTATACACTCAAACACATTACTGGGAGTATTATTGCTGTGGAGCTCTGTTATACACTCAGACACATTACTGGGAGTATTATTGCTGTGGAGCTCTGTTATACACTCAGACACATTACTGGGAGTATTGTTGCTGTGGAGCTCTGTTATACACTCAGACACATTACTGGGAGTGTTGTTGCTGTGGAGCTCTGTTATACACTCAGACACATTACTGGGAGTATTATTGCTGTGGAGCTCTGTTATACACTCAGACACATTACTGGGAGTATTATTGCTGTGGAGCTCTGTTATACACTCAGACACATTACTGGGAGTATTATTGCTGTGGAGCTCTGTTATACACTCAGACACATTACTGGGAGTATTGTTGCTGTGGAGCTCTGTTATACACTCAGACACATTACTGGGAGTATTATTGCTGTGGAGCTCTGTTATACACTCAGACACATTACTGGGAGTATTATTGCTGTGGAGCTCTGTTATACACTCAGACACATTACTGGGAGTATTATTGCTGTGGAGCTCTGTTATACACTCAGACACATTACTGGGAGTATTATTGCTGTGGAGCTCTGTTATACACTCAGACACATTACTGGGAGTATTATTGCTGTGCAGCTCTGTTATACACTCAGACACATTACTGGGAGTATTATTGCTGTGGAGCTCTGCTATACACTCAGTCACATTACTGGGAGAATGATTGCTGTGGAGCTCTGTTATACATTCAGACACATTACTGGTATTATTGCTGTGGAGCTCTGTTATTCAGCACATTACTGGGAGTATTATTGCTGTGGAGCTCTGTTATACACTCAGACACATTACTGGGAGTATTATTGCTGTGGAGCTCTGTTATACACTCAGACACATTACTGGGAGTATTATTGCTGTGGAGCTCTGTTATACACTCAGACACATTACTGGGAGTATTATTGCTGTGGAGCTCTGTTATACACTCAGACACATTACTGGGAGTGTTATTACTGTGGAGCTCTGTTATACACTCAGACACATTACTGGGAGTATTATTGCTGTGGAGCTCTGTTATACACTCAGACACATTACTGGGAGTATTATTGCTGTGGAGCTCTGTTATACACTCAGACACATTACTGGGAGTATTATTGCTGTGGAGCTCTGTTATACACTCAGACACATTACTGGGAGTATTATTGCTGTGGAGCTCTGTTATACACTCAGACACATTACTGGGAGTATTATTGCTGTGGAGCTCTGTTATACACTCAGACACATTACTGGGAGTATTATTGCTGTGGAGCTCTGTTATACACTCAGACACATTACTGGGAGTATTATTGCTGTGGAGCTCTGTTATACACTCAGACACATTACTGGGAGTATTATTGCTCTCTGTTATACACTCAGACACATTACTGGGAGTATTATTGCTGTGGAGCTCTGTTATACACTCAGACACATTACTGGGAGTATTATTGCTGTGGAGCTCTGTTATACACTCAGACACATTACTGGGAGTATTATTGCAGTGGAGCTCTGCTACACACTCAGTCACATTACTGGGAGAATGATTGCTGTGGAGCTCTGTTATACATTCAGACACATTACTGGTAGTATTATTGCTGTGGGGCTCTGTTATACTCTCAAACACATTACTGGGAGTATTATTGCTGTGGAGCTCTGTTATACACTCAGACACATTACTGGGAGTGTTATTGCTGTGGAGCTCTGTTATACACTCAGACACATTACTGGGAGTATTGTTGCTGTGGAGCTCTGTTATACACTCAGACACATTACTGGGAGTGTTATTGCTGTGGAGCTCTGTTATACACTCAGACACATTACTGGGAGTATTATTGCTGTGGAGCTCTGTTATACACTCAGACACATTACTGGGAGTATTATTGCTGTGGAGCTCTGTTATACACTCAGACACATTACTGGGAGTATTATTGCTGTGGAGCTCTGTTATACACTCAGACACATTACTGGGAGTATTATTGCTGTGGAGCTCTGTTATACACTCAGACACATTACTGGGAGTATTATTGCTGGCTCTGTTATACACTCACACATTACTGGGAGTATTATTGCTGTGGAGCTCTGTTATACACTCAGACACATTCTGCGCTGGGGGGGGGGGGGCACTATAAAAAGCTATAGTGCTATGAATACAAGCTTCTATTCCTTGCTTATAGTTTCCCTTTAATTCCTTAATGGCAGAGAATTAAGTATTGAGACTGTAGGGGCATGATGTATACACCAAAATTGCTTCATTAAGCTAAAGTTGTTTTGGTGCTTAGAGTGTGCCTTTAAATGGTGCTTAAAGGGATACTGTAGTGCCAGGAATACAAAGCTGTATTCCTGGCACTACTGATCCCTCTGCTTCCCCCCTCCCTCGTGCCCCTCCCCCCTCCTTGTAAATATAAGGTTTAAAAGCCATTATTTACGTACCTTATCCCAGCGCCGATGTCCCTCGGTGCTCTGTCGAAGCTCCGTCCCCGCCTCTGTCCTGCGCCGAGCGGGTTCTAATGAGTATGAGCGGGAAAAAACGCATGCGCATTAGACGTCCCCATAGGAAAGCAGTGAATCAATGCTATCCTTTGGGGAAAATTTGACGCTGGAAGTCCTCATGCAGAGCGTGAGGACGTCCAGCGTCAGATAACGGACCAAAATTCTGTTACGATTCCAAAAGCTCCCCCAGTGGCTGTCTGGTAGTTTTACATTGCAGCACCAGGTGCAAAAGAGACACAGCACCAAGACCACTTCAATGAGCTGAAGTGGTCTGGGTGCCTACAGTGTCCCTTTAAAATAAACAGTGCCTAGTACCCTCTTCCCCTCTTGAATTTTCTGAAATTGGTTTCCATAGTGACTGGATTCAATCTTTAGCCATAGACAGCGATACATTAATAAGCATTCTATTGCATTTGACATCCAAAATGTTTACCCTTCGTCAGCATAGCACACATACATAGCTAAACGATAACTGATGCACTATGCACACAGGCACTTTTTCCACTGATTGCCCGATCAATACTTAACATTACATTCTTATATTCTTAGAGGGATTTTCCCAGTGAACAGTTCACAGCCAAGTTACGCAATTTATGTTAAAATTATCATTGACTAAAAAAAAAAAAAAAATCT
This sequence comes from Pelobates cultripes, assembly GCA_933207985.1. NCBI lineage: Eukaryota > Metazoa > Chordata > Amphibia > Anura > Pelobatidae > Pelobates > Pelobates cultripes. Next base: position 245,597,639 of record OW240917.1, read on the forward strand.
ATTGCTTGTCTAAGTTGGAGAATGTTTGAAATGCACTTTAAATTTGAAATGTACTCTGACTACACTTTGATTTCCCAACAATTCTTACCTTAGCAAGCAGGCCTGACTAGGTTATTCACAAAACGGTAAATTGTCAAGAATCGAAAGTTAATTTGAACTGTTAAATAAAAAAAAGAGCCAGTTTGGAGAAGTCCTTCAGTTTGACTGTATCGGCTTCAGCATCATTTTTGCAATTCACTTAGAAATCCTTACTGTTTAGCGAATAAACCCCAAATTCCTCCGTTGCAATGCAGATACACCGGGGATCCCACATGGTGATGTAAAATAGTTTTAAGTTGGAAATTGTATTGTATTTCTTGCCTTTGAAGTGGATTATTAAGAGGAAACACTGAATCCTAAAAATATAGGTCATTAATAATCGTGTTTTACTGCTAAATAAATAATTAAAAAAATAAAACAATTGTGTCTTTATCTTTTGGGAACAGAATTAATTTTGTCTCAGAGTTTCAGCAGACAGTTATTTGTCCCTTGAGGGCCCGTGCTAGCCAGTCATAGTTTTTTATTATCAAATATGACACTAAACTGGTAGAATTGTTGTGAATATTAACAGACGTGGTTTCCATTTTGTAATTGTTTGCTATTAAACATTTTGAAATAGAATAGTAGTTATGTTTAGTTTTTTTTTCTTCAGAAGGTATTCTGATCACAGCAAATTTTATAAATTGCAGTATTCTGAGTGGGAAAATACAGGGTAAAATGCCACCTATTTTTTTTTTTTAATGTGTTATAGCAATAATGCATTAAAATTATGCAAAATAAAAACATTTAAAAATGCCTATAAAGTTTAATTGGTGCAGCTGCACTCTTTAGAGTTACTCTATCATGACAACTTCTGTTTTGTTTTTTTTTTGCTTCCCCCACCCTCCCACCTTCCTTAATCTAGCCCTTGCACCTCACTATCCTATCTGATCATTTTTGTTTCACTTGCCTTCCCTCCTCTCTTTTACCTATCTCCCTCTGCCTTGCCGGCTTAGAGCACACGCACGGTTCTGAGCCAGTTAAATGGTCTTATCAAAGGCTTCTCTGTGAGAAGCCATTAATTGGACTTTGGCCGTAGCCTCTTTGTTGTCAGACTGGGGCGTGCAGAGCAGCGCCGGTCGCTTTTCCCGTTGTTGGACTAAGGTAAGTAAAGTTGTTCTAAAACGCTTTTCAAGTGTTCGAGGGGGGGAAACTTGAAAAATAACGGGTTGGAGAATAATGGTTGGAGAAAGTCTTTGAAAATAATTTTAGTCATAATTTAGAATGAATACAACTGCTCGGAACTGATAGGAACCAAACTGTTTAATAAACTCTCGGCAGCGCCACAGTTCATACATGAACAGTCCACGGCTTTAGTAAGTTAGAAAAAAATTAGAATGTTAGACTAAAATGGACATAGTCCAGAAACATACTCTCAGCCTAGAAGATTGGCAGGAGCCAAAGGCGGAGTTACACTCTAGTGGAAAAAAAAAAAAAAAAAGCTTAAAAATGTAAGAACTGGCAATATTTCAAGATGAAAGGATTCACAGACTGGATCCTTGCACCAGATGGTGCTTAGAGTACCCACTTAAAATAAAAATGGATTTCTCATTATTATGTCATCTACTAATATATATACAGTTAAAGGGACACTCAAAGAGTATATGGATGCTCTAAAGCACTCTCTGCAGATGTCTTCACTGAATAGTTAGATCACGTTTGGTACCATCCTGTGTCTGTTTTACAATCAGAAATTCTCCTAAAATTAAACCCTATATTAAACCCGTATTTATCATACGCTGAATTTCAGCCAGATTCACATTAAACAAATCAAGCAGATGGCAAATTCGTACAGAAATCCCATATATTTGTCCACTGGCAACTTAATCAGCCTGTAGATAAATAGTTAAAACAAAAATAAATTAACGCCTTAAGGGTCAGTGAAGGAATAATTCTGCCTCAACAAGACAGAATTCAAAGAACACTACAGCGTTCGTAATACAAACCTGTATTCCTAACGCTAACGCGCCCTAGTTTATATTTAGATAAACGGGGACCCTCTCAACTGCAACAAAAATAATTATAAAAATAAGGTCAACTTGCCCATTTACAGGCACCAAGACTCTCTTTGTGCTGCTGTCTGCCTACCTGGCGATAGTCCAAACTAATTCTCTTTGTAGAGAATCAATGAGGACGTGATGCGCATGCACGGTGAGCACCGCACTCGCATCCACTAAAGGCGCTGCATTTGATTGGATGAGAGTTTCTCTTGGTTGCTTTATTATTATGTTATCATTTATATAGAGCCAACAAATTCCGCAGCGCTTTACAATGGGTGGACGAACGGACATGTAGTTGTAACTAGACAAGTTGGACACACAGGAACAGAGGAGTTGAGAGGGGCCTGCTCCATTTCCATTAGAGGAAACGCCACTGGTGGCTGTCAGGAAGTGGGATGGGTGAATTTCTGGTCCTATATCCTATATTAAAATGGAATGTTCCATTCATTTTCAGAATGTAGGGTTGTACAGAGATGCAAATGCAAAATACTCAGGACATTCCTGTAACAGAATGGCCTTCTGGGAGTGTCCCTGCCATGTATACCCATCTCTATTACCATTGTTGTGAGAATGTTTGAGCTGGAGAATTTGCATATATTTGTAAATGTTTTTTGTCTGCTACATCAGAGGTTGAATCATGTGTTGTTGATGGTTAGTCCTGGAGCTGAATAAAATATTTGGGATGTTTCTGCCCTCCCCCTAGCCCTCCAAAATAAAAGTGTTGTCTCTGTTATTTGTGTGAGGCGAGGGCACGGCGATAGAGTATGTGGACCTGTGCTAAAAGTTAACCACTTGGGTTTATGAGCCAAAAGTGTCTTTGTAAAGACAATGTCTGGAGCAGTCAGAGGAATTAATTCCTGAATGGAAGAAGGAGGGGTCGGAACAGGTAATATCTGCCTGTTTAGTGGGTAAAGAACAAGACCTTACCCAGAAGAATCGTGGTGTTTTTTTAAGGAAAGAACAATGTAGCAGGAGCAGTCTGGATCGCAAGCTGGGGACCAGTCTAGCATTTACAATGACAAATCCTTGTCAATTACCCACAATTCAAAGTTTTGTGGATAAGCATGTCAATCATTATATTTGCAGGGTTACTAGTAAAATCAGCGATTATGAAGAATTGGCAATGGGTTTGCCAATTTAACACCTAAGTAGCTAAACTGGAAAGCGGTCAAGCTGGGGATGTTTTTTTTTAATTTTTACAAATAGCTATTGTGGCCTAAAATTTGTGATTTTCTGGTCAATTCTCTTCAATTTCCATGTTAGTAAATTACTTTGGTTAATTGTTAGTGAATTAGATTTGCCTTACCCTTGGTTGTTAAAGGGTTATGATGCTTCAGCCGTTTATATTGTTCCTGCATGTCATAGAAACCTGAGATGGATATAAATTTAAAGATCTGAATTAAATATAAAGCTGTCACTAAACACTGATTGATGCATTTTATTTCAATATATCTAAAGTTAATTAACCATGCAAGTGCCACTTAATGGATTAAAACTGCATCTCTGCAAAAGGATAATATAATCCCTTCCTCTCCTCATCTGTAAATTACCTAATATGCAATTGGAATGGTATCGTGGGAGTCCCAAGGGTCTCCAATAAAAACTATTAGTCATATCTTGCACTAAATGGCAGCTGCAGACACTGCCTTATTTTGTCCATGGCGCATCTGCAAATTTCTGCCGCAGGAGTCTTTCAACTTGATTGAAAATGGAAAGGGACACTGTAGGCTCTGCACCGGGTTACCGATAATATTCCTGATGAGATGCTAGTGTGTCTGATGGGCTGACTGGTGTTCTGTCTTCATTTTTAAAATAAATATTGCTGTCTTGTGCAGGGGCTCCAGTATAGGGAGAAGGAGCAACAGGAACCAATTGCTCCTCGCTATGCACAGAGTTAAGGCCTTCGGGGTACATGATGTCAGATTCTGCCTGAGTCCTGTTAATGACAATGGGATCAGGCTGTAGGACACTGTACCGACCCGGCAAAGCTCCCTGGTGTGTCAGTGTGAGTTTGTGACAGTAAAGATGTTTATACAAGTGTGTGTGAGTGTGCTTGTGTCGGTGAGGGTGTTTGAGTGTCAGAGTGTGTTATTGTGTCAGTGTGTTTGCATGTCAGTGAGTGTGTTTCAGTGTCAGAGCATGTGTGTTTCTGTGTCATTGTGAGTGCCCGACAATGAAGATGTTTATGCCAGTGTATGAGTTTGCTTGTGTGTCGGTGAGTGTGTTTGAGTGTCAGTGAGTATGTTTTAGTGTCAGAGGATGTGTGTTTCTGTGTCAGTGTAAGTGCATGGCAGTGAAGATGTTTATGTCTGTGTGTGTGTGAGTGTGCTTGTGTGTCGGTGAGTATGTTTGAGTGTCAGAGGGTGTGTTTGTATCTTAGTGAGTGTGTTTGTATGTCAGTGAGTGTGTTTGAGTGTCAGAGCATGTGTGTTTCTGTGTCATTGTGAGTGCATGACAATGAAGATGTTTATGCCAGTGTATGAGTGTGCTTGTGTGTCGGTGAGTGTGTTTGAGTGTCAGAGTGTGTGTGTGTTTGTGTGTCAGTGAGTGTGTTTGTATGTCAGTGAGTATGTTTTACTGTCAGAGGATCTGTGTTTCTGTGTCAGTGTAAGTGCATGACAGTGAAGATGTTTATGCCAATGTGTGTCAGTGTGCTTGTGTGTTTGAATGTCAGAGGGTGTGTGTTTGTATCTTAGTGAGTGTATTTGTATGTCAGAGCGTGTGTGTTTGGGTGCTAGGGAGTTTTAAAAACAACAACTGTATGAATGTACATTGATATATATGTAATATATTACATATATATGTGTATCTATTATAAGCATTTACAGATACGTACACATTTTTATGTTTATAATATATATACATGCATTTGAGGAACACTGCCACACTACCAGACAATATTTGGTTTTAGTTGAAAAACACAGAACTCCAAAGCAATACAGCTCACAGCATTGTATTGCATGGAAATGTATGATGAACCTGTATAGTAATACGTTTGTGCTTGTTCGTGGCCTTGGGAGTAGGAAGTGGAGGGTGGAGGTAGCCCCCAGGATAATCTTGGTGGGGGCTGAACGTGTCAGACCCCCCCAGTAATATTCTTGTTACCAGTCCAAACCTGGAGTATGTTCAGTGAAGCTGGCCTGGCTTTTTTTCCTGTTTATTTTTTGATTCAGCCGGCCACTGTGAGGTAGCAATGAGTCATGAGAAGCTCTTTCCCACAGAGAAAGAGAACAACACAAAAAGAGAGACATTACATTAAAAGAGAGTGCAGACATTACAGAGAAAGAGACAGACGGAGCTAAAATAGTAAGAGAGAGAACCTGAAATAATTACGGACAGAGGAATCTTCACACAACATACTTACCTCCCCCTCCTACCACATTGACATAAGACATTAATAGACATCTACAATCACACACATTGAGCATTCACACAGACCGACTCCTACAATCACACACATTGACCATTCACACAGACCGACAATCACACACATTGACCATTCACACAGACCGACAATCACACACATTGACCATTCACACAGACCGACAATCACACACATTGACCATTCACACAGACCGACACCTACAATCACACATATTGACTATTCACACAGACCGACTCCTACAATCACACACATTGACCATTCACACAGACCGACTCCACAATCACACACATTGACCATTCACACAGATAAACTCCTACAATCACACACATTGACCATTCACACAGACCGACTCCTACAATCACACACATTGACTATTCACACAGACCGACAATCACACACATTGACCATTCACATAGACCGACTCCTACAATCACACACATTGACCATTCACACAGATAGACTCCTACAATCACACACATTGACCATTCACACAGACTGACTCCTACAATCACACACATTGACCATTCACACAGACTGACTCCTACAATCACACACATTGACCATTCACACAGACCGACTCCTACAATCACACACATTGACCATTCACACAGACCGACTCCTACAATCACACACATTGACTATTCACACAGACCGACAATCACACACATTGACCATTCACACAGACCGACTCCTACAATCACACACATTGACCATTCACACAGACCGACTCCTACAATCACACACAATTGACCATTCACACAGATAAACTCCTACAATAACACACATTGACCATTCACACAGACCGACACCTACAATCACACACATTGACCATTCACACAGACCGACACCTACAATCACACACATTGACACACAGACCGATTCCTACAATCACACACATTGACCATCACACATTCACACAGACCGACTCCTACAATCACACACATTGACCATTCACACAGACCGACACCTACAATCACACACATTGACCATTGACACAGACCGACTCCTACAATCACACACATTGATCATTCACACAGACCGACTTCTACAATCACACACATTGACAATTCACACGGATAAACTCCTACAATAACACACATTGACTAGTCACACAGACCAACTCCTACAATCACACACATTGACCATTCACACAGATAGACTCCTACAATCACATACATTGACCTTTCACACAGATAAACTCCTACAATCACACACATTGACCAGTCATACAAATTGGACGTGAAACACTGCACATACAGACGCCAAACACCATGACCACTTTAAAACACTGAAGTAGTCATGGTGCCTGGTGTAAATGTCTAACATCAATACAGCCATTCATACACATAATTCATAAACAAACACTTTATAAATACACATAAACACCACTTATGCACAATTCAGCTAGCAAAAGTCTACACATGTATCCTTACCAGTATGCATTCATGAATTACCTACACAATGCAAATACAAACAGAAATTCACACTGACACAATACACATCAATAACCTTTTTTATTCACACTAACAATGCACACTGACTTTTGCAGTTACATACTTGCACTGTACATAGTTACATTGCTGCATTTACACATTCACTACAGTAACAGACACTCTTGCATTCACAAGTACATAAACAAGCACACACAACTGACAACATACATAAATTCACACTTTAGTTCACTAAACAATTCATTGTGGCAACATTTAAAGCAGTATTACAAAATCTAGGTTAAAAAAGACTTGATTCTCTATTTAGTGAATAAATGCCAGAGTTCTATGTTATGTGTGTGGTATTCTGTAGTGCGTATGTTTGTATAACATTTATGCGGCTTAAGGTAGGCAGTCTTGCCTCAAAATGAAGGGGAATATTTTTTTTTAGTTAAAAGCTGTTCCCCCCAGATTTTATTTTGTTTGTATACCCATGTATGTGAGACCGCGGTGTACATTAAAAAATTTGCATCCTGATTTAAGCTCCTTGCAAGGTGAGATTTTCTTACTGAATCGTCGGCTCAAGAGACTAACAAAGCCAAGAACAGCTTCATATATACGTTATTACGCACCCTTACCTGCCCTCACCCACCATCACCTGCCACACGCTACCCTAAGTTCCTGTCTAAAATTAACCCTTTGCTACTTTAAACACATTCAGCATGCACGTGAAATTATGTGGTAATGGCCCATAGCGTTTCAATCCTATAAAATTCAAGTAAAACTGATTTGGCTTTGGCTGACCCCCCTATAACAGAGGGCCCACGATAGATATTAGTGTTCTCTAAAGTTCTCCTTGTCAGTTGTAATAGCAAAGAATGGAAGAAGATATGACATACCAGCCCTACGGCCAGTTAGGCAAACACATATTATTTCAAAACACTAACGTTACCCCTTCCTGATGTTAGGGGGTGCTATGCTGTCCTGCAAATCAAGGTTTTAATGACGATAGGGCGGCATAGCATGTCCTAATGATCTGGCTTGCCTACTCACCCAGCATGCCAATCGTGGTCTGGGGTTCTCACCAGCACGCCAGTCGTAGTCTGGGGTTCTCGCCCATCAGGCCAATCTTGCTCTAGGGTGACAAGCACGCCCACGACACTTCCACAGAAAACATGATAATCCCTCCCATATGCCTGGGAGATAATTGAGTCAGGAACTGTACAAAACTTAATTATCTCCAGGCACAAAAAAACACACATTTCACAAACACCCCAAAAGTAACATAAAAATACATAAAACCCCCACAACGTTATATCCCCCGATAGGCCCAATCTGGGTGACCAACATATCCAAAAATCACCCAGATTGGTTCAGGTGTTCAGGATTTTCCTGGAAGTCAGTCTAGTTCGGTAGTTTAAAAATGAACAAACTACCAAACATAGTCAATGTTCTTACCCTGGAGCTTGTTCCCCTTGTTCGTGGGGATGTTTCCCCCAAACAGTGTCTTCCTAAGTGTTATAACACCCAACAGAGGCGATCATGGAAGTCCAACGGTGTTCGGGAGTTTCAGTGTCTGAAAATAGTTCCATGAACTCAACGACCAAATACCGCTGCCTGTGTTCATGTGAACAAGATGGCTGCCACCTAGTGGTCATCCATAGGAAATGCGGCCACCCAGACGAACACTTAGAACACTGAGGTGGAAATTGCTACAAAGTATCAATTAGACTTAACAAGTTCCTGGGTGATCTCCGCTTCATGCGGCTGTTCGGTTCCCAAACCATATAGTCCAAATAAACGAACTGAAACTTTTTCAGTGTATATTACAGGGCCAATAGTCTGTGGGCAGGAGGCTGGCAAGAATGCTCCTCCAGGAGCTTGTGGCAAACTCACGTGAAAAGGGGAGTTTGTCACAACAAGTGTTAAAAAAACACTATAGACACCTAAACAACTTTAGCCTAATGAAGCAGTTTTAGTGTAAAGATCATGCCTCTCAGGTTTCACTGCTCAATGCACTGCCATTTAGGAGTTAAATCACTATGTTTCTGTTTTTGCAGCCCTTGTCACACCTCTCCTGACTCTGATTGACAGAGCCTGCATGGAAAAAAAAACTGGTTTCACTTTCAATCAGATATTATTTACCTTAAACAATTGTATCTCTTTCTCTGTAAATTAAACTTTAATCACATACAGGAGGCTCTTGCAGGGTCTAGCAAGCTATTAACATAGCAGGGGATAAGAAAATCTTAATCAAACAGAACTTGCAATAAAAGAATGATAAACTTTAGATGACGTTTTACAGGAAGTGTTTAGGAAGGCTGTGCAAGTCACATGCTGGGAGGTGTGACTACAGTTCAAAAACAAAGTGATTTAACTCCTAAATGGCAGAGAATTGAGCAATGAGACTGCATGGACATGATCTATACACCAAAACTGCTTCATTAAGCTAAAGTTGTTTTGGTGGCTATTGTTAAGGTTACGTTCCCCCAACACACTAACTATAGGACTAAACAGGCAACTCAAGCTAGACGTATTACCAGTCTTAACGTGAAGTAGTAAGGAGAGTAAACAGAATAATCAGATGAGCCAAGGTCAGGGTCGGAGAAGGAAGAACAAACGATAAACCAAGTCAAGGGTCAGGGAAGCCAGAAATACGAATAACCAGAGACAAGCCAAAGTCAGATACCAAGAAAACACAAGCAGACAGAATGCACTCTTGGGCTACAATAGACCACGACAGGGCAAGGAAGTGATGTAGGAGGGAGGTATAAATAGGGCTAAGATGGATCTAACAGGCTAGGGAATAGAATAGGGTAGAATATAAAGAGTATCAGTTCACATGAAAGAGTGGTACTGTAGATTTAAGATTTTAGGAACAAGCCGCACGGCCCTAGCACGTGTATGCGCGCGCGTGACATCGGCCGGATGTCAGCAGAGCCAGGCGGAGCAGGATGGACGGCAGGATCGGAGCAGCGTGAGCTGCGAGGAGGTATGACAACTATAGTGTCCCTTTACGCTTTCCAGTGCTGACAACATGGAATATGACAAAATTTCTTAATTTCACACACTTTTTTTTAGATTTGAATGATATTAAATTATTACTAAATAATGTCATACATAAATATTTGATGTGAAATGAAAGCCCAATTTCTCCTGAACAAAATGATATAATATAAGTCTGTGAATTATGGTTGAACAAACATATAGTTTAACCCCTTAAGGACCAAACTTCTGGAATAAAAGGGAATCATGACATGTCACACATGTCATGGGTCCTTAAGGGGTTAAATTCTAGGTTGTGTTTTGGTTCAGAATGTAAAGTACTGATATCAAATATAAAGTATAATGTGAATAAAACAAAAAATATATATATATAAATTTATTTTATAGGAGACATTAGCACTATTATGTGGGGTAGTAATAAATCTCATTGCAATATACATAGGTCAGCATCAGAGTATTTTTTGCCACTAATTGGTTAACAGAGGATTAAAGAGGTATTACAGCAGCTTGATAATGAAGCAGCAAATCTGATTTGCATAAAGCAACTGTGATGTCATGATATCATGATGTGATGTTATAACAAGGAGAACTCCAGGCTTGTCTGTGATGAAAGCAGCAAAGTTCCACAGACCATAAGTGGTTGGAATTCAAGACGGAAAAGACAATCTTCTGGCTCAACAGAAGACAATATTGCAGTAAATAATATGTCGGCCCTGCCCATATCTAAACGTGAGCTGCAGCGCACTATGAAGTTCTCCCAAACCAATAGTTTTTTTTATGTCATGAAAGACAACCCACAGGTGAATTTCTGTGAGAAAATGTGGCAAAAATGTACTTCTGGAAACCTTGGGTTTAATCAGCAGATGGGTAACTGGCGTGTAGCCCAAGGCAAAATGAAGCTGACAAGATCATATCAGATGAGCTATCAGAGCAATATCCTGGCCAAATCTGGGAGACTGGATGGTAGAACAGAATTTGCAGTGTTTCAAAAGAAAAGGGTGCTCACTGAGAGTTACGGGAGAGAGAAGAACTGGAAAGGCATGTCTTTCACAGGACAAAATCACCAAGTCAGAGAAGAAAACCCTAGGAATGATTTTTGGCACACAGGTAAAATTGGCAAGTGGGAATGTGACCTAGGAATGAGGAATGAGATCCTGATGTGCCATGGTAAGAGGAACGGTGGAAGAGGTTGGGGAGGTCAGATGAAAAGAGGCAAAGGAGGACATGGCCCCCGTGGAAGACCGTATTCGAGAAAATGGTCCACTGGTCCCAGAATGACATTGGATGAACTCGATAAGAAACTCGCTGCCTATACCATAAACACAGACGACCAACCAGATACTGATATAAATGTCGGCATCTCCAGAATTGAAGGCAATTTAATTGAAAACATGGAGATTGATATGCCCATTGTTGAAAGTTCTCCTGAGGCTGAGATGTAACCTGGAATTTTCAATAATCAAGGTCGTCATAATGCAGTGCAGTCTGGCAGCATGTCCATCTCAGTTACATTGACCAGATAAATGGAAAAAAACATTTCAATAAAGATTGAATTAAATAAAATATATACAGAATTGGATCTTTTGCCTTCTTACCCGCATTCCTCCTCACATTACTACACAGCTAAAAGTGGTGTTAATTTTACTTAATTCCCTGAAATTCTCTCTCTATTCTCTTCATTTCTATGTTGCCTCTTAGATAAATTGGTGGCTTCTTCTAAGAAATGTTGAACTTTGTACTCATCCATTGCATATCTTGGCTGTAGACTGGTGAAAATTGGTTTTATCTGTGTTACTCATTAAGGACCAATGACAAAACAAGCAGTTATTTGCCTAAACGCAAATATTTAACACTTTGGAATAGGAATGGGCAGCTGTGATTGGCTGAGAGTGTCAGCTAATCGATTTCAGCCTATCACAGCTCCTGTTACTGGTATGATTTGGTATGGCTAGAATGAAGTGTGTAATATTTGCCTTACTCATACTTCCAGTGGGGAAAAGGCTTTTGGTGGCCAGGACCATTATTTAGTGCTAGGCTACTCGAAAACGGTTTAACAATGAGTGGAGGGACAGTGCCAAGGGACTCCAGTCACTATTACCATTTCAATGCGATGAAGCAGTTACAGTGTCTACAGCGTTCCTTTAAGCAAGTTGGGTATCTATTCTCTCCTACGGGGTTAATTCACTACTCCAAGTATTGTGGAGAACTGACAATGGAAATGTGGTTTTAGAGCAAAGTAAATTCTCCAAATTGAGGCTTTAGATAGACTGCTTTGCCAAAATGCTGCAGTTAGTATTCCTGTAGTTGGTAGAAATCTTCATACACACAGCAGAATCAAGCCTTAAAAAATATAAACGGAACAAGAATAATAGTGCGGTATGGAGTGACAAGTAGGAATTAGTAGTTATGACAAAAAACAAACTCACGTCTTACAGAGCTACTAATAGCTCGAATATTGTCAGCGTAGATGTTAAATATGAAAATGTTCGAGCTTTTAGTAGCTCTATAAGACATGAGTGTGTTTTTGTCTTATCTTATAAATTTCTACTTGTCACTTGATAATTCAAAATTATTTCTGTTCCGTTTATATTTTCTTAAAGCTTGATACTGCTGTGTGTATGAAGATTTCTACCAACTACATTTATTAATATGTGTACGTGTAATCACGCTTTGCTGTTTGTTTCCTCTGTGAGAATGTGACGAAAAGCTCGGTGTTATTATCACTGTTTGTTTAGAAACGATGAAATTTGGTGTCTGTCTGGGAAGTAGAGAGACCCCTTCTGTCTTCCTCATGCTGAGAAGAATTACATTAAGATGTTGCTAGGTAACCCAGTTTAACTCTTTAAGTGGATGGAAGGTGGGTAAGTCATTGCTTGGCAGTATGCCATATAGACCACCCTTAAATTACTCAAAGCTATGCACTGAACTAGGAATTGATGTGGATTGACCAGGCAAATTTAAATTTTAACTAAAAATAGCCAAATTAGAAGAATACTCTAAATCAACTATGTTAGCCTACATTTTTTAATTCCCTGGTCGATTCCCCTTTTAAGCAATAAACCCTAAGGATATCATTACAGGACCCCATTTGTCGTAATAGTACAACACATGATAAATTACCAGCCATGTGCTTCCAAGAGAAGATGTCCAGGACAAATAATTATTTCTAACAATATACGTTTGACATTTAAGAACAGTAGGTGAAGAGGACCCTGTCCAAAATTATTTTGCAATCTAAAAGTAAAACTACAATCAGTAGCAAATGCATACGCTGTCCTGGAATGAGACGGTCCATCTTTATTTTGTACCCCTGACCTTCCTTACCAGGTTGGTTCTCTAATGGGCACTCCAGCAATGGGTGTCCATATAATTTAGAGCAAGTGGTGTGCAAAACTAACCTGGGCCGTTGCTGCCTGTGCAGAGTGTACCAACACGCATTTGGGAATATTCGACCACGTTGTTTAAGTTATTTCTTAATCTCTATTCCTAAAACATAGAACTATCGGCTAGATAGGAAAATAAAATAAAAATAATAGGATACATTTATGAGTTATATTTAATTTATGCATTGCCTGTTAGTTTAGCTAGCACAATGTATAGATTAACTTTGATCTATTTTAAAGTCCTGCCTAAGCCCTACAGTAAAGGAGAAGATTGTACAGCAAATGCTGATGCCAATCACTGATTATGGGGATGTAGTATATGCATCTGCATCGCAATCCCACATTAATAAACTCAACACATTGTATAACTCATGCTGCAGCTTTGTGCTACAATGTAATTACAGGACCCACCATTGTGACATGCTAAAAGAACTAAACTGGCTGTCGCTGGAATCCAGACGCACCCTTCATCTTTCCAGCCTTGTGTTTAAGAGCTTTTCAGGCAAGCTCCCACCGTACCTGAGCAGAATGTTCTCCTCAGCTGTTCCCACCTCCTATAACCTCCGATCCAGTACCAGCACTTTACTTAGTCTAACTCAATACAAAAAGAAAGCAGCCCGATCCTCCTCCTCCTACAGAGCGCGGCAATTGTGGAATGACCTCCCGCACACTTTAAAATCTTCCCCAAGCCTAAAGTCCTTTAAGAGATCCCTCTCTACATACCTCAAAACAGAATGCATGTTGTGGCAGAACCAGCCTCGCCACTGGGCATTGGAGAAGACTGATTGCCAGCCTCCTGCCATGTGACTATGGCCCCTGGGATGTATTGCCTGCTCTCTGCTCTCCTGTACTACTGAGGATTGCTACCAACTAGGTGGATTTGGCTATGGAGCTTGTGTAGTGCCCTCTGTTGGTAGCAACAGTAATATACACTACCTGAATAGCAAGACTGGTAATTTGCATATTCGGGTAGATTTGCAAATCGCTAATTTTGCATGCAGGAGAGACAATTTGTGTTAATTATGGTCTTCCCCACCCATTTATAAATATGTAATTATGTTATAATAAGTCACTGTATGTTGCCTGCTATGATTTGACTGTTTGTAATTTTCTTGAGTTTTCACAGCAATGTTAATGTAATGACCATATGGGCTTGTCCCAAGTAAAATAAAGTTTTAGACAGTTCTACTTCACCCTCAATTTGTGTGCTGTCTCTTATTGGGGCAATCTGCTATGCTCTGCATATTCCCTTGCAATAATCACTCCTAAACTCTTTTAAGAGCTAGTTCCTGCTTCGCTCTGAAGGAAGAGAGGTTTGGCTTGTGGTGGTTGTGGTGTCAGCTAGAGTGCTTGGAATCCTCAAGAAGCGATAGGAGCATCCATCATGGTTGATTATATATTTCCTACCTGTTCTATGTTAAATTTTGTATATATTGTGTATTAATATAGTTTTTGTATCTTATTGTACCCTAATGTATCAATGCAATGTTTTGTGGACCCAGGACATACTTGAAAATGAGAGAAATCTCAATGTATCTTTCCGGGTAAAATATTTTATAAAGACATAAAAAGTGGGAACACTCTCTCTATCTTTCTCTCACATTCCTTTAACCCCTTAAGGACCAAACTTATGGAATAAAAGGGAATCATGACATGTAACACATGTGTCCTTAAGGGGTTAAAATAGATTCTGACACCTTCTTCCTTGCATCAGGAAAATATCTGGGACTCCAGAGATTATATCTCTTTGGCTATTTGTGACCATTTGGCTCTTGACATAAACACATCTCGAGTGATACTTCACATGATTCTACCTATACTATATACAATAGAGTGGTATAAGAGGAATTCCAGGAAAGTGATTACATTATCTAAGATCATTTAAAGGTATCAGGTCAGGAATCTTGCTACACAGTTTATTTAATTTTTTTTTCACTTTGCAAGTTGGTTGTATTTCATTATTAACATTATTAGTATTTATATATAGCGCCAATTAATTCCGCACCGCTTTAAAATATTATGAAAGGGGGAGAGGGGGTTTACAATAAATGAGACGATTACACAGTGACACAGGAATAATAGGTAGATAGGGACCCTACTCAAATGAGCTTACACACAGGGCAGCAAGCCACCAAACAAGGTGGAAAAGTAGCAGAGCTGAAGGTGAGAGTGGAGTGTGGCTATTTAGGAGAGCAAGAGACAGATATGGATAGGTCTAGATAAGTTTCCCTGGAAGTTCATGAAATGGACTTGCCTAGGATGGCGTGCAACAGGTATTGGGTAAGGGTACACCCTCTGGTGGCCTTATTTACTGAACTACCGCTTCTCAGTTCTTCCAAATTCAGTCAAGGTTTAGAGTTTTATCTCAGGTGTCTATAAACACAGTATTCTCAGGTGCCCTCTTATTTCCTCTCCCCTTCAAAAAATGCAGTATTGTGTTGTAGTACTTGGTTTGTGAGCATGATGAAGGCACAAGAGAGCCAGGTAAGACATCTCGCCTTCAATCACACTTTCCCTGAATGTTGCTGAATCTTAGGGGTCTGTGAATTGCCATCTATGTGTAAATCCAATTCTGCATCCAGTACAAAATGAGCATCTATTGCAGGTTACCATGACATCAGACAACATTAGCATCTTTCAACATATGTACGGTGAGGAAGATCCCAATAAACTACTCAGCCACCTATGATCGGTAGCTCAGACGATGGGTGGTCTTGCAACTGGAACAAGTGGTTCCTTACTTTGATTTAATTCTAACATAAAAACAGAATACAGTTATGTTTTGGGATGTTAAGCTAAAAGCGTAAGGCTTTGGTACTTTTTAATTAGAATGTCTATTATTAATAGTCTCCAAGTCCAAGGTGACAGGTTTCCTATTACTAATAATGGTCTTGTTTCACAAAATCACAATAGACACGAAAAGCTGTGTTTTAAGTACTTTTTAGATAGCAAATATATAAAAAACCTGAGTTTTAATGATGAAAGCATTTAAACAGCTTGCTCAAAATACTGAGCGGCCTATGAGCATTACTGCAATGGTGCTGTATTCACCGCAGCTCCGGTTTATATAGTGCTGCTAACAGACTTTTTTGGGGGTACTTTAAGCCAGAATCAGGGGGCACGTAGTGTTAGAGGAGCTAGCAGAGCATGATAGGAAATTTATTCTACGATATCTATCTGGCGACTTAAGGTGACTGCCTAGGGACCAAGGGTTAGATAGGGGCCCCAAACCATGAATTTGTTTTGCCCCATTCACCATTCTTATGTGAAGATTGAAGGCGGACCTGCCTTGGGCCTTCTCTCAGTAATCAAGATCCAGTTGAGCTAGGCTAAGACGTATGGCTGTTGCAATACATGACATCTACAGTGTCCACACAGAATATTGGGCACAACATTTTACTCCCAGCTATGTAAGAGTTTGGAGGTCCTGGGGGGACAGGAGTTACACAGAGATACCCTAAGTTAGGTTACCTGCACTTCTGTCAGAGTTGCGCTAACAGAATGCTGGCTATTTGCTATAGACGGCATAGTTAAAGTAAGTTAGCCACGAGAATCTCTCCTTTAGAATGTTCACACACAGTTTAAACTCACTGATAAAACAATTGATCACGGCAGCAGATATCTAACTGGTCCATCTAGACTGTGCATCTCATTGGCGTGAGGAGGCAGACCTAATTTTCTAATCTAGAGACAGATCAGATAGACTGCGTGACATAGATAGGAGCACCCAGAAGAACTAAGCGTCCCACACACATGACACGCACATACATAAAAATAAATGTACTGTATATATACAGGGACCTACCCTATACTTAGTAATTCCCTAATACAATACAATACTAATATAATAATTTGCTGCTGTTGTGGAGATCCATAAACACACATTTTTCAACACCCTTACGTGTGTACATTTGGTGAGGGTAAGAGTAGAGACACAAGGAATGCACATTTTTATATAGCAATAACAAACTAGCATTTTGTTTATAGGAAATGACAAATTAGCATATTGTTGAAGATTATAATAAAAAATGCTCCTTTTTTAACATACATTTCAAATTGACTGATGGCATCAAATGTTTCCCAGTGTATACTATGTATACATTATTGTTTTTATTATTGGCATTTGTATACCGCCAACAAATTCAGTAGTTCTGTACAGTAATATTAAAGGACCACTATAATGCCAGGAAAACATACTCGCACCCTCAGGGTCCCCCTCCCACCGGGCTGGATGGCGAGGAAAGGGTTAAAACTTACCTTTATTCCAGCCCCGGGCGGGGAGCTCTCCTCCTCCGATCCTCCTCTTCGGTTGAATGCACATGCACGGCAGGAGCTGCGCGCACATTCAGTAGGTCTCATAGGAAAGCATTTACAATGCTTTCCTATGGACGCTTGCGTCTTCTCACTGTGATTTTCACAGTGAGAAGCACGCAAACGCCTCTAGCGGCTGTCAATGAGACAACCACTAAAAGGCTTTAGAGGCTGGATTAACTCATTTATAAACATAGCAGTTTCTCTGAAACTATGTTTATAAAAAAAAAAGGGTTAATCCTAGCTGGACCTGGCACCCAGACCACTTCATTAAGCTGAAGTGGTCTGGGTGCCTAGAGTGGTCCTTTAAGGGGACTTAACAAGAAATGAGACACACTATTACAGATTTGGATAGGAACAGTAAGCTAATGAAGATCCTGCTCAAACAAGCAGCAGAATTGGAAGGTGAGATTAAAATTGAGAGAGGACTCACTAATTAAGTTGAGAAAGTAATGGCTATCCTGAAGAGGTGGGTGTTAGGAACTTCTTAAAGGATTGATGATTGATGGGGGAGGCAGCCTTTTCCATAGGAATGGAGCTACCCGTAAGAGGTCCTTCAATCGCGAGTTTACACATACAGACATTCCAACTTCTAAGAGAGGGAATCGATCTTCATGTAAGTTTCTAATATGTACCTCTGCTGGTGATATATAATAGTACAGTGTAGCTACCGAAAGATATGACAGGTGGTTAATGCACGTAACTCTTTTGTGACGGTGGTATTTAAAATTCACCTGTGATGTTGCACCAGAAATTAATTGTGTGTTCACTGTTCACAGCCACCAGTAAACCAAAACAAACTCTGATTAACACACAAAAAAACTTAAATATATGAAGGTAAACACTATAGTGTTAAAAATGCAAACATGCAGCTAAAAGCTAGCAGACATGCACAGCAAGTCACTGCACTGCGCCAATCAAAGGCTCTCTGGGTGCAGAACTGAGTCCGACTCGATTCTCACAGGCAAAGTACCTCTAGTGGCTGTCAGGAAGACTGTATTTTTTCAATTGCAGGGCTAGACACATCTTCCTGACAACCACTAGATGGCGCTTCCACATCCGAAATTGAGTTTGACACAGGTCTTTGATCTAAGTGCTTCTCACGAAGAGCCATTGGATTCAATACTTCTCTGGGAGAAGCATTTGATTGCAGAAAAGCCATAGAGTAGTCAGTCTACACAATGACAGCATTGGCGGCGAAGAGGGCAGCTATGAGAACTGAGCTATATTTGATTCGTCTAAATAGATACTACAACATTGGATGCTTGTATTCCTAACACTATAGTGTTCCTTTAAGGTTTCTTTGTTTAACAAGCAGAAAATGGCATGTAGATTAAACAATAGCCAATATCCTGCATCCCCACTCAGAAACTTGTTAGTAACCATTTAAAGACCAAGGTTAAACACTTTTTTTTTTGTTTGTTTTTTTTGTGGCAATTCTAACATGTTACCCGTAAAGACTGGGTTAATACACATTATGTAGCATTTTAGATGCTTTCTTGATCAATATAATTAGCATTATTTAGACATAGTTGCTGATAATTGCAGTGAGGGTATATTTACAGCAGGGGGCGATGTTAATGAACATTTTACAGCAAACAGGTACAGGAAAAAAAAAAACAGGTCTGCTAATGAGTCACAATTGAAATGATATTTATTGAAATATCTACCCTCTTTACCCATAGCTTGAGGCAAAATAGTTAAACTGAGAGGTATATGTCTTGCCCAAAACATAAGCTAAACATGTTTTCCCATTTTACTGGGGTGCCATATGCAGTATAGCTAGTACAGGGCTGCCTTTAATTCACTGCTGTAGTGCAGTATGTATCTATAATACTTGTCCCCTATCCAATTATTAATTACCCAGAAAATGTAAGATTCTATTGCCTTCTACTCAGCTATTTTTGACCTAGTTTGAATATATCCTTGTCTCACACCATCTATTATTATTATTTATATAGCGCCATCAGATTCCGTAACGCTGTACAATCTACGTGAAGCACACCATAAATGACTGGTCACGTGTAGGCGTTGGTGAACAGCACAAAAAAAGTACTTAGAATTCAAATGTTGCAAGAGGAATATCAGTTCAGCACATGAATAATCCCACATACACGCTGGGGAACACCTTTCATGCACTACCCATCAGCATAAAGACAATGGCCCCAGAAAACAAGGTGTATCTGGCATAACTACATCTGGAATTTGCTGGTGCTATATAAATAATAAAATAATAATAATAATAACAGGACAACTCTTTAAAAAAAATATGTATATATATATAATATATAAAATGTAGAATGTGTGTTTATTTCTAAACACATGCTAAATCTGTAAATAAATATCTACTTATTTTAGAACGTGGATAAAAGCAGGTACAATCTATGTATAAACAGAGTGATACTATACTATAACAATCTAGTAACATTGTATGTGAATACAGGGAGTGTGGAGAGATTTAAGGACACCTATCACCCTCCCCCCATAAGCACAGACTGCTGCTGAACACATTGTACGTTTTGGTCTCAGGAGGCGTTGGCAGACGCTCCCCAGCAGCTCAGGAGGCAGGCAGGCTCAGTGTGCAGCTCAGTTCCCTCAGTTTGAGTGTGAGTATGACATGCAGCACTGAGAGCCAGCCCTGGTTTTACCATCACAAGCATCAGATGACCCTAGCTCCGGGGAGCTGAGTGCACACAGAGGGGAGGGCTCTGCCTGAGGCATATTTGCAAACTTTGCACACCCATTTCATGTTGGAAGTCATAGCTGAGCACTGCTTCACTGAGGATTTTGGGGGGTCACCCCATCAAGCACTCCTAGAGGATGTTACTGGGGACCCCTAGTTGGCTGGAGAACATCGCAGCAGAGGACATCTCCCAAGTGTTCCATTAACTTGTTTCCAAAGAGAGGCATCACTGGGGGCTGTGTAAGGGTGCAAGAGGGAACTGCTGGATTTTGGGGGGCTGTGAACCCCTGAAAAGGATTTATTCTCACACCATGGAGGGAGAAGGGATTGGAACTAGTGTGGATAACAGCAGCAAGGATTCTGATCGTCAGCTGAGGCTCCGACTGTGTGTACTCAATGAGATCCTCAACACTGAGAGGGACTATGTGGGGACACTCTGCTTCCTTCAATCTGTGAGTATTCAATGTGTCCTACGTGCATCTTCCAGGTTAGAGTGCTAGCTCACTGGGTCAGTCCGCTCATTACTACAGAATGTGAGCGATGCCATTGAGGATATCAGTATCCCTTCTAATGTACCAAGCTCTGATTATTGGCTACATTCTGATCTGCTAGGATGATGTGTGCATGTTGTATGGAGTTTAACATTGTATGTGCCAGAATAGGCACATTGTAGCAGGTTTACGGAGAGGTCTAGGACTGCCTCCCCTTTTAAATCATTAGAGAGGGTAGGGAATGGGATCACTTAGCTCCATGACACTCTATGAGAGCTAGATAAAGTGTTTATATGTGTGGAGTACAGATCTAGGGGGGGAGGAGGGGGGTAATTTTAAAAACTCAGGCTTACTAGCTGACGTGAGAATTCAAAGTGAATTACAAATAAAAAGAATCTCTAAGTCAGTTCTGCTTTCAATTCTGCTACTCTGGCCTTGAATTTGAAATTTACTTTAAATTCTCCCTTTTAGTAAATAATCACTGACTAGGTTTCAGGTGTCAAGTTTTAGACGGCAGCCAGCCCCATGTGTTGAAAATGGTTTTTTTTTTTTTTTTTTCTAAATAATAGAATGTTGTATTACCACTCTCATCTCCACCTCCTCCCTATACAATGGGTTAATAATGGATTGGTTCCCAAGTGTAGAATAGATTTTCTTTCATTGATTTTGGTGGTTTTTTTTTGTTTTTCTTTTGTTTTTTTGTAGTGGTGGCCAGTTTGTGTTGCAATCAGTCCCTTCCTGTTAATGTGGTGCATTTCACAGACAGTGTGATGGCTTCATTTAAAGGACCCCAGTCCTGTCCTGTTCTACAGAATGGTTTGCCAGTCCCACTATGTTCTCCCAGGCACACCTCACTTCTACACTAACCAGCCTTGATTAGCTGTCTTGCATTCTCTCCTGTATACAGGGGCAGCACTCCTCATGTGCTTCCCATCAGCATGTGGACCTATTATCCAACAAAACATTGTGAGCAGCCCATCCTAGCTGGAGGTAACACATTATGTGTGTATATAGAGGACTTGCCATTGTTTTTCAGTATTCTTCAGTTTTTAGGCATACTTATTGTTTAACCCCTTTAAGACCAATTACAGCTTAGTTATACTGTCACATTAACAGTCTGTCCTGAAGGGGTTAAGTGCTAAGTGTGCACTGGAATTGTGCTGTTTTTTGGAACTTTTGATGAATGCATGATTTGGGGTAAAATATTACACATCAGCTGATAGAGACCTGCGGGGCAGCTTGATGGGAGTTGCAGTTCAGAAAACCAATGCTTTTACAAGGTTGTAGGATCAGTTTTCTATCTCTTTGGGCAGCATAACAAATGGTATAAAAGCAGTTAATGGACACTAAGTTGGTCATTTATGATACGTTTCTCTGTTAGGAGTGGACTACCTTTTGGATGGACAATAAGGAGAAATGGTTGTAGTTAAACCCTTAAGGACACAACTTCTGGAATAATGACAGAATATTTCCATCATGTGTCCTAAAGGGGTTAAACCTTGGAGAATATTATTTGCCACTTTGAATGATTTGGGGGTGTATTCACTAAACTGTGAATTTACCAACAATTACAAAATAACTGTACATGTAGGCCAATATAACCATGTTACTTTGAATTCCTCTATTGGAGTAAGAGCTCTTGGGCAAATCCCTGTTTAGTGGGAAGTCAGGTAAATTCTGTTTCTGAATTCTGCATGGTATCACTGTACACATGCAGTCCAGACTAGTTCTGTGCTAATTGATCATTCCACTTTCTTTGCTGTCACATT
The DNA here is from genome assembly GCA_933207985.1 of Pelobates cultripes. Classification (NCBI taxonomy): domain Eukaryota; kingdom Metazoa; phylum Chordata; class Amphibia; order Anura; family Pelobatidae; genus Pelobates; species Pelobates cultripes. Next base: position 245,620,175 of record OW240917.1, read on the forward strand.
TCTGATGTAGTCTTACCTTCAATTTGTTTTTGTTTTTTTTGTTTTTTTTCATGAAATAGCAAACTGTAGTGATTGAATTATTTTTAAATAAATTCCTAGCTTTAGGCCAACTAGTCTAGTTCAGGAAAATTCTCCTTCCCAGACTTGTGTGCAACTTTATTTTTTGTATTTTTTTTTTATTTATTTTTTTAGCCTGAATTTTGCAATTTTTTTGCTGTTCACTGTAATTCAAGATTTAGTGAATAAACATCTCAATATCTACTCAAATTCAAGAAAAAAAATAGAACAATCTTCTTTAACCATTGTTTACATCATATGACTAGAATTTGGCACACATATTGCCATAGGTTAGCAATCACTGATCTGTATATTCTGCCCAAAAAACAGCCCCCATTCTTGGCTTTGCCCTTTGGCTCCAACACACGTCTTCAGTTCCCATTGCAGATCAGTATTTCTTAGTTAGAATGGATAGCCTCCTGCAGTGAAAGGAGGAGACAGAATTAATGAGCAAGTGCGTGTCAGTTATAAGGACCAGACTGGAGGAGAGAAGCCAGGCTATGGATCAGTAATGGCTAACCTTGTCTCTCCAGATGGTTTTTGAATTACATTCCAGTTGAAACTCCACCAGCAGGCGTGCTAAGCTTAGCCTTATCATCATAGAGCAATAATACTTGGCATTCCGAAATACCATAAAAACTTCTAAAGTGAGTTAACTTCTGATTGAAAATAAAAGCTTTTTTTTTCGTGGGGGAAAAAGTCTCATGGAGTTTTGTGTGCATTTTGTGTTTATATCAAGCGGTTTGCAGTGGGCTTTCTAAAATGTCATCCTTTGATGTTTCATCTGCTGTGGACTTCAGCTCCCATGAACCTCACATTCTTTATTACAGAATGCTGGATTGTGGAGTGCGTTGGGTACTCTGTTTATGCAGGCTTTTGTCTCCATAGGAAGCAGGCAATATGTGAGGTTTATTCATTAAAACACCAATCTGTAGTGATGTTAAAACCGTATTGTAAAACTTGGGCTAAAAAAATATAGCTGTAAGTATAGCAGAGATAGAATAACAGGTGCAGACAACTTTAGCTTAATGAAGCAGTATTGATCATGCCCCTACAGTCTCACTGTTCAATTCTCTGCCATTCTTTGTTCATAGAGCCCTAGTCACACATCCCTGCATGTCACTTGCACACCCTTCCTAAACCCTTTCTGTGAAGGAGATCTAATCTTTATACTTTATTGCACAGTCTGTTTAATCTAGAATCTCTAATCTCCTGCACTGTTGATGGCTTGCTAAACCTTGCAGGCGCCTCGTGTGTGTGTGTGATAAAAGTTGAATTCACAGAGCAGGAAATACAAATTTCTAAAGTAAGTTAACATCTTATTGAACAGGAACGCTTTAGATTTTTTTTTCATGCAGGCTGTGTCACTCGCAGCCAGGGGAGGTGTGGCTAAGGTGCATGGACAGAAACAAAAGTGATTTAACATCTAAATGGCAGAGAATTGAGCAGTGAGACTGCAGGGGCTTAGTTTACTTCATTAAACTAAAGTTTTTTTTTTTTTGGTGTCTATAGTGTCCCTTTAAATAGCAATATTATAGAGTGCAACAATTAATTATGCCCCTTTGGAGTGGCAGAGTTAAATAAATGTAACTGTGTGCACTACAAGTTTGCTTTGCCACATGAACACACAGTACCCAATGTACACTGCTTAACAGGAAGTAACGTGGTTTTTTTTTTTTTTTGCTTCTTGCTTCTTGTGGTGTGAGATTTCTTGCTTAAGTTGGTGAGATGCATTTGTTTCTAGTTCCCTTTTTTTATTTAATGCAACCATAGACCGAAAGCAGCGGGCATCGGCCGAATTATCCTTACTGCTACAATCCCTCACATTTCCCTCTATTGTTAAATCTACGCTACGGGGCCTTTTATCTAAAAACTGCGAGGCTTTCCCTTGTAAAAACTCACCATAGGCTTCCTGTTAGTAAGACGGACACTGTTTTACACCTTCGAGTCTGCCATAAAAATCAATAAATGAAAACATGCTACAGAGTTTCACTGCTAACATTTTTGGGAAGGCAAAGTGAATTTAGACCAAAATAGTTGAACCAGAAAAAAATCTAGAGGCCGCCATGGTTTCAGTTTGACTACTTTTGGCCTAAACAATTTAAATTCCCTTTCACTTTCCAATCATTAACCCTTTGAAAATACCTTCTAGTATCCGAGCAGGTACAGCATCTGGTCAAGTGGTCTCACTGTCAGTACTCTGCACCCATGTAGTTTGCAACATAAAAATACCTTGTTGTATATTGCTAAAGGAACACTCCAGGTACCCAGACCACTTCTGCCCATTGGAGTGGTCTGGGTCCCAACTCCCACTACCCTTAACCCTGCAAATGTAATTACTGCAATATTTACATTGCAGGGTTAAGTCCTCCTCTAGTGGCTGTCTATCAGACAGCAACTACAGGGACTTCCGTGTTCATAGAACACGAAAAGTGGGGGTTTTTAGCGACGCTGGAGGTCCTCACGCTATGTGAAGACCTCCAGCGTTGCCGAAATCCCCATAGGAAAGCATTGAATAATGCGGCCATTGCTGCGCATGCGCATTAGGTGTCCCCCGCCAGCTGATGGCGGGGGAGGAGAGTAGGTGGAGCCTGACACAGCGCTGAGGGACATCGGCGCTGGACTCTGGTAAGTCACTAAAGGGGTTTTAGAGGGTCCTGCAGGGCCAGGAAAACAAATGTTTTCCTAGCACTGACGAAACCCTTTAAAAAAAATTTCCCTGGATGTAGGTAAGAAGGCAGCGATGCTCACCGAGATACGTTGTGATTTGCAGGGAGAAATCTTTAGCATTTGGAAATTTTAATAGGTTTATAGTATATACTAGGGGGTGAAACAAGTCTCTTAAATGATTCTTGTAAATAGGCATGTTTCCGAAGTTTCATTGTACAGTTGTTTGCAATCAAAGAGAAATCCTGGGGATAACTGATATTAAATAAGGCCACAAAGAATCGTATTGCTTTACGTGCTACCAACATCTGTTGCTTTGTCTTTGAATACTAGTAACTAAGTGCAGTAGGTAATGGTTAAACTTGCTTTTTCATCATGGGTGGAGCACAGAAGACAAAGATTTCCTTTATCTCTTTTATTGACCAAATGGGGATGTTAACGGATAATTGTCTGATAGATTTATAGATTTATCGTAACAAAAAACTTCATCACCTTAGATCTTTTATTTAAAGATGTGCAAATACTATTAGGCTGCTGACAACAATTAGGGCAACATTGTTTAAATGAATGCAGTGGACAGGAGATGGTAATCAGAGCTAAGCAAAAGATACGTAAGATAACGTGACCATTAAAGCAACACTCCATGCTGTAGTGGTTATTGTACTAAGAGTGCCCTGACGCCATCCCCTGGTAAGTAATCACTGTTTTAGTGCGGGAGCCTCCGGTTAGTTCTACGCAGCTAATGCTCATTGGCTGAGAGCATCAGCTCACTTGACCAAGGTAACGTGCCAAACTACGCTAAAATGATTTGACATCTAATCGTGGTATGGCACCAGGGCTGGAGTTGTTTTGGTGCTTGGAGACTTCCTTTAAAGTTGCAAAAAGATCAGTTAAAGGGAAACAGGGTTTGACAGATCTATGTTGAAAGAACTTTGAGCAGTCACAAAAAAAAAGCTTGCTACAGAAAATGTGATGCACAGCTGGCATCCGTCCGTGGTCAAAACATCGCCGTCACACCTTTTTGCTAATAATACATTTGTGAAATGGCTTCGATTTCCACCTCGAGCTTTTCGCAACTTTAAAATTCTACGTACTGATATATATTTATTACCTCTGTGTATCTTCTTGTGGGGCAATAACGTTTTCACTTCATGCTGAATCTCTCTTCATCAGAGTTTGTTGTGGTACAAAGTCTTTTTCTTTTTTTTTTTTCCTTAAACACACTGGCATGCTGTTTATTTAATCTGTTGCTTTTTGTTTGTGTTTTTTTGGCTGCACCTAGTGGCAAACTGACTTTTAGAAACCAGACAAATGGAAATGTATTTAAAAAAAATAAAAATAAAATATATATATATATATATATATATATATATATATATATATATATATATATTTTATTTTATTTTTTCGTTAATGGACCATTTTAGCCTCTGCTTGGCTGCTGTTCACTGGGTGTGACTGGAACAATTTGTACCGTAGAATTTTGCCTGAGTAGTGAATGTGATGTGTTAATTAACCATTCAGGAATATGCCCCTGCAGGGTTGCAAATGAGGGATAAAAGTGTGATCAAACTATGAGACCTCTTTAGGATTGTAGAGCGAGATGCACAACTACCAAACGTATTTGCACACAACCTAAACATGAATAGGATGCTGGGAGAACTTGGCTTCCATATATCATTGTGTTGCCATGCACATAGGCAAATCCTGCCCTGTGAATGATTTGGGATAACCCCTCCAGTGATGCTTTGCCAACCATCAGAGGGTAAAGCAGGGGTCAAAGATGTACAGTTTTAAAACCTGTATATAGCTTTACCTATGCATTTGCCTCAATAGCTTAAATTTTATCTAAGAAACTGTTATTTCCACTTGGCAGGTGCACTTTAAAAATGGATTTCACAGAACAGGACTCATAAAAAAATTCTTCATTCTTCTTTTGCTTAAAATAGCTTTGACCAATTTCCCATATGGCTCAGTTCTGTTTGCAGAAGAGGGCTAGATCTGTCCAGACGGGTGTAATACAAGCAGTACAAGTCATATTTTCTGAGCTCATGTAATGTCTGACCATCGTGTCACTTCATAAAGTTGAAAGCTGTCTGAGATTTAAAAAAAAAAAAAAAAATTTTTTTTATTTTATTTAAAGGGAAAAGTTTTTGGACTCGTGTTTTTGTCCAATCAGCTGCAGGATCTCTGCATTTTCTAATGTCTATTACAGCTGCAAACATCTGTAACTAAGCTCTCTGTGTACACCCCACAAATTACAAAATATGTACAAAAGGAAAATAACTGAAATATAATAAAAATATTTTGTTAATTGTTGATGGACCTTTTTAACATATTGTGGGGGGGAAATTGTGCTGCATCAGTCTCAGACCCTTACTGTGACATCAACTCCCCCCACCCCCTCCAGCAGGTACAAGCAACATTCGGCACTCCGGATGTTGTGGACTAAAACTCCTCTAATGCTTTTGTCAACATTATTGCTTTTTCCGAGCATTATGGGAGATGTAGTCCACAACATCAAGGGTGCTGAAGATCGCCTATCCCTGCGCCTAACTTGACACGTGTGCAGAGATTGTAGCCATGGTAGATACCTCTTGATACTGTGCTCAGTAAATAGCCACAAAAAAAAATAAAATGATGGATGAACATCTTCAGTTAGGCTGTGGGTTCCTTGGAGAGACCCATTGCTATGTTTACTATTTTGTTTCCACAAAGTTCTTAATATCTTGTATAATTTCTTGTCTGTTGAAAGGTGTTGCATAACGCTGTACAGTTGCTCATAGTTCTGCATTTATATATATATTATGTATTTTGGCTGACTTATTCTTGGAATTAATTTCTCCATTTGAGAGAGTTTGCAATTCTTATCTAGTCGGCCCACCACAAAAATGTTAGTGGCCTTTCTTTTGCATTGTTTCCAGTCGTGAATAATCTCACGGTTACTAATTCACTAATCATGTTCAAAATTGCTTGTTTATCAATTAAAAAGCCCTCAACACTAAGAGCTGTATTCCCAGTTTGCAATTATATCTGTATTTTATCTTCTATTGATTTAAGGAACACTATAGTCTGGAATACAAACACGTATTCCTGACCCTATAGTGTTAAACCCACAATTTAGGTGGTGTGCCCCCCTCTCAACCACATGAAAAGGTAATAAAACTTTATTTCCACTGCAGCGTGGGTCCGCCTCCTTGCTAACATCAGCTTCCTTGCTAACATCACCATAGGGAAAGATTTGGATTGGCTGAAATTAGCAAGGGGGTGGGACCAAACGCCAGCTTGGCCAATCAGCTCCTCATAGAGATGTATTGAATCAATGCATCTATCTCTGAGAAAAATTCAGTGTCTCTGTGCAGAGGATGGAGACACTGAACAGCAATGCTGCACGCTGTGCAGTACTGCCCCAGGAAGCACCTCCAGTGGCCAGCAAAATTCCATAGCGCTGTACAATGGGATGATTATACTCACCAGAGCAAATACACTAAACTGTAGTTGTTCTGATGACTATACTGTCCCTTTTAAGTATATTTAAAAGTTGATGAATAACAACAATTTCTGAGTTAATACCCAAGTTACCACTATCTTTGTTGGATGACTGACTTCTAATAAAACCTTTTAATCCATTTATTTACATTAGAGTGCAGCTTTGGCCAAGGTTGAATCCACGTCAGTCTAGTTCCCCTTCCAGATGTCTGATTCGGTTCCCCTTTCATGACAACAGTTACTTGTTTTTGATCAAAAATAGAAACCAGCTATGCATTTAATTAATTTAGACATGAAAAAAAAAGCTATTGAGTACCAATATAAAACATTGATTTCCCTCTCTAGTCGGTTCTCTCACACATCTCCCCTCTGTCAGTCTTTACATTGGCTTCCAGTATCCTATAGGAGTCAATTCAAAGTGCTAACCCATACCTATAAAGCATTGACCAATTCTAGCCCCTCCTATATCTCCTCACAGATCCATAGGTATGCCCCTTCTCAGTCTCTCGGCTCTGCCCGTGACCTTTTTCTGTCCGTTGCTCGAACCCGTATGGCCAACTCGTGCTTGCAGGACTTCTGGCGGGCAGCTTCCCTCCTATGGAATAGCCTGCCTACGGCCATCAGACTCTCCCATAGTCTTCAATCATTTAAGAAGTGCCTTAAAATCCATCTCTTTAGGAAAGCTTATGGCCTCCCAGAGTAACATCTACCTCACATACCTGTCCCTTGCTCTCTCCTTACCGACAGCACTCTACCCTCTCCTCCAGCTCTGCTTCACTCCCACCTTATTTGATTGCTATTTCCTGTCCTAATGTGTTTTACACACCACCTCCTATAGACTGTAAGCTGGTTTGAGCAGGGTCCTCTTCAACCTATCGTTCCTGTAAGTTTTCTTGTAATTGTCCTATTTATAGCTAAACCCCCCCTCTCATAATATTGTAAAGCGCTACGGAATCTGTTGGCGCTATATAAATGGCAATAATAATAATAATAATAATTTCAGCAATATGACGCTTGATTAAAGGAACACTTTGAGCATCATAACCACTACAGTGTGTTGTAATGGTTATGGTGCCAGGAGTGCCCTAGCACCCCCTCTGCATTGTAAGAAGTCATCCTGTTTTTGAATGGTTTGACTTTTTACATGGGGTCTATCAGGAGCTTCTCCCAAACTCCTGAACTAAATCTGAGCTTAACCCTTAGAGTTGTTGGTGGAGAGTGATCAGCTGGAGTACAGTGCCATGATTTTGGCTTTGTACACTCTGTTTGCTATTGCCACAATTTTTGTTTTTATGGGGATTTTTTTTTTTTTTTAACCTCCCATTTCTATAGAATTAAGTACTCGTATATTTTGGCTTCCATGGATGTGTGTCTAAATATGTCTTTGGGTTTTTTTTTTGCATTGTGTTGCAAATAAGAGGGAAATCTCGAATTCGTTTTAGGGATGTGAAAGTCGCTCTGTGTTAAAGGAAGGAAATTGAGGGCTTGACATACGCTGTATATCCGTATAAGTCCTATGTCACCTGGCAACCTACTCATAGCAACACAAGTTTAGCGCATAGTTTATTAATTCAACCCTGAATTGTAGTCTATTGAAAAATGAGTTGCAAAATTTAGGTAAGAATAGCTAATGGAATTTTACCAGAGTCCATACAGATGTTTAAACAGCAACTAGATGCATACTTGCAATAACAGAATATTCAATTGATATTATTTTTCAACTGTAAGGTAATAGCTTCTTGATCCAAGGATAAATCTGACTGCCATTCTGGGGTCAAGAGGGGATTTTCGTTCCTAGTTTGTTGCAAAATTAGAAGTGCTTCAAACTGTGTGGTTTTTTTTTTTTTAAATTTATTTTTTGTCTTCTTTTGGATCAACCGCAAAAAACACATGTGAGAAAGACTGAACTTGATGGACACATGTCTCTTTTCAGCCTATGTAACGATGGAACTATGTAATTTGGATACATTTTCCCCATACATCTCTACTCGGAGCTTGAATTTAAGACGACATTTTACCATTTGAAATTCAATGAATAAACCTTAAATAGACATCAAGGAGTTGGCCTCAGGCAATTATCAGTTCTGACATAAATTAACACCTTGAATATGTTCCAGGCTAATTATATGCTTAGAACAATTATACTGTACTGTGTGAGAATGAATATCTATATTCCATTGTAAATGTGCTTCTACTTATATTTTAAATCAAACATTTTACTTGGACCTCAAACTCTCACCCTTGTAATATTGAATCCTTAAAGGACAGCTCAATGAAGTAGTCTGGGTGCCAGGTCCCTCAGGTTTTTACCCTTCAGATGTAAACATAGCAGTTTCAGAGAAACTTGCTATGTTTACATTGCAAGGTTAATCCAGCCTCTAGTGGCGGTTTTCCTGACAGCCACTAGAGGCACTTCTGCGACGCTAGATGCGAAAATCACATTCAGCGTGCAGAACGTCCATAGGAAAGCATTGAGAAATGCGAATTTCGCTCCACTCGGGAGCTGACGTAGGAGAAGAGGTCACCAGCGCCGAAGGAGCCCGGCGTTGGATTAAAGTAAGTAGCTGAAGGGGTTTTAACACCTTTAGCCCTGCGGGAGGGGGTCCTGAGGGTGGGGGGGGGGGACCTAAGGGTTATATAGTGTCAGGAAAACGAGTTTAATTGGGTTGAGTAATGAAGTCCAGGTAAGTAAACACACTTTCCTCGTCCGCTCTTTCATGTTAGGAGAAAACATATCACTGTGATATTCCAGATGCCGATGTACAATTTGGTACCCAAAATAAATCCGCGAGGGACAGCTAATGTGATGTTTCTAAGTCTTGAGTCAGGGCCGAAAACTGGAAACCCAATGCTATTTTTGGTTGTTTTATGCATTTCAGACAACTGCTCAAAACATTTTCTTTTTATTAGAACACTGATTTCCAACTACAATGGGAAGAACCCTTTAACGATGTAGTTTATTGAAAGAACCTTTTAAAAATGTACTTTAGCACTCGTCGTATTAAAATGTAAGAATGGGTCCTGTTAAAATATAAGAACCAATAAGCTAATGTATAGGTTCATAGTATAACCGTGATGCATTTCATGGGATAACCTTTGAATTTCTGACAGCGTAAACCGAGAATAACCCTGAAGGTGTTACATTAATATTCGTGTTCATGGAAATCCTAGTGGTTCAACTCCTTGAAATGAAATTGGATACTGTTTTCATTTGACTCTCTCTTATCTTAATGTGGCCAAGTGGGTGCCAATCTTTTTTAATGGGATCATGTAGCCTGTATAGCCAGATGGTTTATATAAAATATTGCCCCAGACCAGGTCAGTAAGGTTATGCTAATGAAAATTTCCCCATGTGCAAGTTACATTAATCTAATCTCGTTAAATGTCTCGAGTTCCTTTTGGCTTCAGGGTTAATCTGGATAACTATCAAACTTGATTTTTAAAGCGATTTCAAATGTTTCTGTGTGTGTGTGTTTGGATGTGTATTAGTGTAATATATGTTATTTTAAGATTCATATTTAAAGAAGAAAAAAGTGGCAAATCCGAAATGTTTCTACATTCCTATGCTGTGATATAAAGCATTTTAAGCTGTTCTGCAGTTATTATTAATGGTTTGCTACTCTATTTATTATTTTTAAACTATTTTTTAAAATGTATTTTTTTTTTTTATTTTACATTTTGCAAAAGCATTTGCTAAATCTGATCATAATCGTTTTCTTAAACAAGCTCAGATCTTGAAAGTTTAGTGATCCCTTCACAGTCCATCTCTTTTTTTTCCGGATGCATTTGATAATGTGGGATTTACAAACCCGTATTGGCGATATTAATGCCGTCCAACATAGACGGCAACCACTTTTTAGTCCGTTTTAGAAAAATCCTGCAATTAGACACTTTAAAGAATTTTATGATCATTTTTCATAAAACCTTTTTTCTTGTGTGATCTACATAGCGTATTAAAAACGTGATACAAATCAAGTGTCTGATTTTTTTTTTTAAATGTTTGTGAAATCAACATGTTTGTAGAACATTTTAAACTTATGACTGCTTTTGTATCTTCTAGATTGCAGGAATTTGGGGCTTTTATCTCTTTGCTTGTGCTGACAAAAACCTATTCAAGTCTTATCTTTGTGTTTTGTTCCTTATAAAGATACATTCTTTTGTCCGATTACTGATCAGGTCACAACTCGAGAATAGTTGATTTGAAACAAAAAGACTTTTGTGCGTCACATAACCTATATCTTTTCATAAGATTGTCCCTTTAAAAATAAAACTTTAATGCCTTGCATCATGGGAGTTGTAGTTTAGTTGCAAGGGTTTGATGGCTAATCATCCAGTGAGATATATTATCTTTTCTTCAGTCTGCAGACTGGTACTGTAACCTATTTATTCTTCCTAGCTACTTCTATACCACAACTTGTGGCAACCATGTTCACAAATGCACAGTAAAGTTGCCTACAACATATATATATATATATATTATTTTTTATTTTTTTTTAGAGCACAACCTACTTCACAGATTTTCAATATCCAAGGAAAGGAGCTGACATCTAAATATTATATGAGCTTTGACTCTGTTTATCACATTACTGAAATCCAGTACAAAAGGGCTCAGCAGCACTTGTAAATGGGCAGATTTGATTGGCTGCTCTGCTGCACGCTGGAATTTTGCAACTCTTTCTGGGCGGGCAACTTGTACTGTGTGCTTATTGCATCACAGACCGGTCGCTTATCGAAAACGCCCCCACATTCCACTCCCTTTCCTGATACTAGGCCTGCCTGTTTAAGGAATATTGTGCTGGGCTCTGAAAGGAGTAATATATTTAATTTTATGTAAAAACCTTTTGTTTAACACCTAGAAACTAGCACAGTAAACGCTAAGTATTGTTTATGGTTTTTCACCAATTTGTCCATCTGGCAATGCATCATGGGGAAATGGAGTCCACAAACATGTACAGCGCTGCCGATAGGGTTTGCAGTCACCAACCTAGTTAAAGGTACACAAACTTGTATTCCTGACCCTATAGTGTTTAACCCACCATTTAGGAGGCTTGCCCCCTATAAAAGTTTAAAACTCACCTTATTTCTAGCGCCGCGTCAAAATGGACGTTTTTTTTGTTTTTTTTTTAAATCGGCATGGGGACGTGGCCAAATGACGTTTTGGCCAATCAGGACCTCCTCTTAGAGATGCATTGAATCAATGCATCTCTATGAGAAAAATTCAGCGTCTTCATGCAGAGAATGGGGACACTGAACGGCAGTGCTGAAAAGGCAGTGTTTACATGAAAATGCCTGAAGGGAGCTATTATACTCACCAGAACAACTATATTAAGCTGTAGTTGTTCTGGTGACTATAGTGTCCCTTTAATATTCCCATACAAACTGAGCATGTTTATTGATAAACCTGTTTAAAAACTCATTCATTAAAGGTATAGGGCCACGGGGTTACTATAGCAGGGTTGGATAATTTTTCTGAATTCTCAATAGTTGCCTAGATTTTGCAGTGTGGTTTTCAATTCACTACATTTCGGATAATAATAGTGGATACTATGTGCTGTTTAGCAGAAGGTCCAGAGTTATGAAATGTGCTGTGGCAGCACAAATGGATGGGAGTTGATCTTGATGAATTAAAACCGGGTCAGGCCTCCTTTTCTGAGCTGACATTCTGGCAAAGGTGCCCTTGTTGCAGAGCTGCCGAAGCAATGAATGACTTGTTTATCTCTAGGTGACAAGATAAAAGCAGAGGACAGAATATGTGTCAGTGGGGGATCTGTGGGATCCCATTACAAGGCTTTACAGAATAAGAATCCCAAATATTGGGTTTCCTGTGTGCTCCTTCTAACCATGTATTGACTGATCTGCCACAAAACCATTCAGAAAGGTAGAGAAATACTGGTTTATATCAACCTAAATTAACTATATCTGTAACGTGTGTGTGTGTGTTGTGAAATTCCTTTTTTCTTTTTCTCGCAATTAGAAGTTTGTTTAATGTTGCAATAAAACGTGACATGTCAGAAAGCTGCAGTAAAGAAAGTGTCTTATTCTTACTGAAACACAACAGGATGTCTTTTAATATTTCCCATATATGAAAGGAGATGTAGATTGACCATCCACATGCAAAATAGGGCTGTGGGTTAGAGAGCAAGTGGTGGGGTTAGTGCGGCTTGCAGGTAAGTGGATTTCCTTTTAACCCTTTGCAGACACAGAGTATTAGCTGCATAAATCACTATGAAATGTAGGATTAAATGGACTCACCAAGCACCATAACCACTACACCTCATCATAGTAGTTTTGATACGAGGAGGGCCCTAGCGCTCCATTTTTTTTTTTTTTAACCATTAGCTTATTACCCAGGGTCCTCCTAGCGCCTCTCCAGCAGTTAATTATTTTTCACACATCTACAGTGTATTTATTTGCTTTAATGAATTATAAAAATATTCTTGTGCCCTCGATGAGATCGTCAATAAGGTTTGCACAGAATAAATAACAAAGGTTTTTTTGCAATAAGCTTGATAATAGATATGCACACCCATTCTCCGAATGCAACCAGTACTTTTTAATAAACCTACTGGACCTCGATAAGAACCCTCCAGGTATATGGATGAAATCCTCACCATTTCATCCCAGGTGGCAGTCGTCCTGCCTTGGTTGGAATGTTTGCGATATAGTATAGTGAGATGCTTATAGTCACTCTGTCACTTGGTGCCAAGAAGCCTGGTGTGTATATGGAATGTGCTTGATGTGACCCTGAACAAGTCCTCTTATCTCTGTGTAGTCCTGTCTGTACACCCTGGGAATGTCCTATTTACATAAACAAATCCTCCTATGCTAAGGCTACAGCAGTGAGAACCATCCTTGGGAGACAAAAATGTATCCCACTAATTTGTTTTGTTTTACACTTATAAACAAAACCAAAACAACTTCTGGGTATATGATGATAAAGTGTTACGTTATCTATGGCACATTCCAAAGAGGTATCAGACTTTGTCCAAAGGGCTGGTTACAGAGATTAAAGGGACACTTCAGAGTAAATGCTCGTTTGTTTTGTTTTTCCTGTACAGTGAATACAAACCCTATATTTTCAAAATATAACTCTATATACCACTTGCAAATGTTTCTACTGTAGCAAATCCACGGGCTCTAGTTAGCAAACGAACTTGGCTTAAAAAAACTACAATGTATTTTCTCTCCCTTGAAGTATATAATGTACAATGAAGGGACTCCAGTAAGAAGTGAAAGGGGGAAAACCCCCTCCAAAACAAGATCTGTAATTTTATTTATTTGTCTTGTACCCCATTTCTTGACATTTGTACATTGTACTTTTTGTTTCCCGAACAGCTTTAATTCAGTTGATATTTTATAAGCTGGATTTTCAGTCCTTTCAGGTCAACTGTTGGTTCCATTATTGTGTACATAGAAAAAGTTATCTCTATTCAGCAAGCACTGTAGTATCATTATTATTGCAATTTATACAGATTCCGCAGCGCTTTACAATATTATGAGAGGGGGGGATTTAACTGTAAATAGGACAATTACAAGAAAACTTACAGGAACAATAGGTTGAAGAAGACCCTGCTCAAACAGTCTGTAGGGTAAGACTCCTTGTTTATTGGAAAGGCATTTAAAAAAAAAACCCTGACAATTGTGGTGTCTCAGCTGATACCTGGTCACGCATACAATTAGGGAATTATGGGGCAATACGTACCTGTGTGACGCTTTTGTAAAAGCTCAATAATTCCCCATTTAAATCAACGGAGGACACTTAGATGCAAACATGGCTTTGTATTCATATAAAACAGGATCATTATGTTCATGGCTCTCTATCTTAATGCTGCATACCCAAACAGATGACTGGATTATCCCTTTAAGTAATGCATCTAAATTATCATTCAGTACTAGATGCAAGGGGCTCAATATTTTGGTTCTCCAAGAGGTTGGAAGGTCACTAGGAAATGTCATGACTCTGTCCCGGAGATGTCGTGGTGTCTCGGAATGACAGATGGACCTCTGAAGATCTCCTGTTGCACCAGTTAATAGAATCTTCTTTTCAAATTCTTGTTGACCTAAGAATTAATGGATATTCCTGTGTGTTTTCATTGTGCGTACCTCTTTTAAGTTTCATTGACCAATTCAATGTGGGTTTTATTTCTACAAGTACTAATTGTGTTTTAATTGGGATTGATTTTGTCACATCTACTAATGATTCTTCCAGTGTCAGACACTTTTTTATTTTGTTAATATAATTAACTGTGTTATATGCGATCAGCAAACATCCCACTATTACCTATTAGGTGTGTTCAGTGCATTTACGAAAACGTGTGAAGACATGCATTCTATACAGTTCCTGCTGATTTCCGTAGCAAAGTGTGAAATTGGTCAATCTACCTGTAAATTTTACATGACTGAAATATCCTAGACGTGATTGTGATATCGAAATAAATTGCAGTTAATGAAAGAAAATTGAATTGTAAGCCCCTTTCTGTAAATATATTTAAACGGTTCACTTAAATCTACAAATTTCAGTTTGTTTTTTCTCATTAAGGTTTTTAATTGGTTATTTTTGATGTCCTGTTATTTTTAGTTTATTTATTTTTTGTGGACAGTACATGGTGACAAATTTCCCCTTTTAGACGATCCACTTCTATACTATTTCAATTAAAGGGTCTCCAGTTCCTCTTACTATCGCAAATCTTGTCTAGCCAACAAACCCAAGCACTGAATTACTATCAGATCCTATCAGATATACTCTTGATTTTTCTAGGGCACCTATTCTCTAAACGGAGAAACAATTCTCTAATGATTCTTGTTGTTTTGGGTGGATATTATACCAAAGTTTTTTTGAAACATTTTTTAAAATCTCATTCTGTAAGGTGCGAGAGACCTGAGTTAACGTGCACATTCTGTGTCCCTGTTATATATTCTAACCAATCAGGTGGTATAATAGGGCAAGATTGAAGAGACCTTATCAGTCCTGTAACTGTATCCTCTGTGGATGCTTTGCAGATGATGGGCTGTCAAGAGAGTGTGGGACTTTTGAAGAGAAACACAACAATGTTAACTTGGATTAAGTATCCCATGTGGCATCAAAGGACTGATAGTGAGTGGCTTAAGATGATAGCCGTCAAAGGGTCAGGAATAGAAGATTTATTGAAAAAAATTTAGTGGAGCGTTTGGGCCTCAGATTGAGATAGGGTAGGCCAGCAATCGTTTTTCTTGGCACTGTATTTCCCATGAGTCTTAGTTAGGTGATATTAGCTATCTCCCGCAGGAAATGTCTGCCTCGCCAAAACTGCTTCGATGGGAGATGGCGTAAGGCCAGGTGGGGTCTAAGAAAACCTTTTATTTTACAGGAAAGAGCCAGAGGAATTCAGTTTGGATTTTAAAGAGGTATCTATAACTTTAAAAAAAAATTGTATTCTGTTTACTTATCCTCTGTTAAATAATTAAAATAAAATTTAGAAATTCACACATTTTACCTCTCTTGGTTCCCTGTTAATCCTTGTTATAAACTCTGTGATAGAAACCGTAAAGAAACGAAACAACGCAAATCGTGTAAAACGACTGCCACATTCGCTTTCATATTTGGGCCAGTTTTGTGCGCATGCACCATTTTCCTACATGAATTTCTCAGCGGAGATTATACATTTACTGTAAATTCTAAGGGATTCAGAAAAAAAGTAAAATCTTCAGCTCTGCATTCACTATAGGGGTGGACAAAACTTAGACCCCACTCCACTATTCTAAAACTACTTCTACCACAATCCTTTGCCTGTTGAAAATGTTGGCGATGCATTATAAGAGTTGTAGTTTTACAACCGTTGGAGTGGTGCAATACCTTTTGGCTTTACTGACCCTGATTTTTTTTATTTATTTTTTTTATTTTTTTTACCATTTTAAATTCGAAAGCAAGGCAAAGGATAGGGTGGGGGGCTTACAGCCACCAGAGGAAACCACACCCTGCTAGGTATTAGCGATAACTGATTTCAATAAACGGAAACCATCAACCACTAAATCTTAACCCCAACATACCTGCCTGGAGTTAGAATCTCTAAGCTGTTTAACAGCCTAGTCTGTCTGAACATCCCTAATTAATGTTTTTTTTTGTACGTGTTGAACATTGAAGGGGAAAAGCAATACACAAGAACACGTGCCAATTCTAAGATGGAATATTTACATTCTATCCAGCAATAATACACCTTGGCACTGTATTCTCTTGAGAATTAAAATTCCCATAGTTCTGTGTTCCTGGTCAAGGATCATGATAAATGTCTACACAAGCAGGTTGACCACGACTGCCTTCTATTTCGGTATCCCCACCCAGTCCTGACAAAGGGTGAAAAGGTCACTCCGAGCATCATAGCTGGTACTGGTTATTGTAATGTTTGTGGTACTATGATGCTGTCTCTGCTCACTTCCATTTAAAGTGATACTATCTCCACCCAGACCACTCCATCTACATGCCTCTGTCTTTTCCACCTTCCAATGTAAAACATTGTAATTCTGCAGAACACAATGTTTACATTGCAGGGTTTAAATCCCTATAGTGACCAACACTCTGGCAGCCACTAGAGGTGCTTCCTCCGAGTAAAACTACGCTGTTTCTATGAGATGGTCTTATAGAGGCCATCTGATTGGTGCAGTGTGGCGTTGTGCGCGCATGCACACTGCCTCAGTCTCAATGTTTTTCTAGCGAAATGTGTGCATTGCAGGGTTTACATCTCTTTAGGGGCTGTCACACTGACAGCCACTAGAGGTGGGTCCTCCGAAATAGGCAAAACTCGGCTATGTCTGAGATGGTCTTATAGAGGCCATCTTATTGGCGTTGTGCTGCACGTGCCAACTGCCTCCCAATGCTTTCCTGTGGGAAAGTATTGGATTGACTGAGATTATGTGTGTAAAGGGCAATGGGGGGTGAGGGGGAGAGAATTGGGTACAGGTAGCAAAATTGCTAAAAGATATTCTTCCCTATACAGCTAATTGTGAAGAAATTGACACGGGGAATTATAAGGAGAACAATTCTCTAACTGGTTTTCAATTTGAATTGTTTTAGCTGGAAGATTAACATGTTTTGTATAAAATGTAACTTGAAACATGGAGCGGTGTTGTATCAAGGCTGCTATTTCTTCTATCGACCAGACTTCATATACTAGGACTGGACACATGGTATTTTTTGGTATTTTTTGGTGGTGCTTATTTAGGTTTTTTGTTTTTTCAGTTTCGCCAAAATAATTTGCGTTGTTTTTGTGTGACACGTAGAAAACATCCTGATTTTAAAAAATAAATAAATAAATGTTTTAAGTGTCTACGCAATGTATAGAGATCTCTGCTCGTTTCTGTATAGTCTACACGGGAGGAAGAGACAGGGAGGATGTTTTATAGGAAGGATTTTGTAAGCAGGGTAGGCTGTTTCGCTTAACTTTAGTATTTGTTTCCTGTGAAGTGAATATATTACTTTTTCGTGACATGGGTGTGGTTGTCTGGCGACGTCAATGTGAACGTTTTCTAACTTCTTTTTTTCCTCCCTTTCTTAGGACTGTATTTGTTTGAGTTGCAATGTCAATTCATATGCTTTTCCCCCCTTATTTATAGCTGTTAAGTAGGCAACTATCAAATACATATAATTACAAATAATCTATAAAGTGTGAGTGTCCTCTCGGCATTTGAGTTTAAGTTATAGTCACATTAAAATTGTATTTCACTATTGTTTCTATCCTTTTTTTTTTAATTTTTTTAAATTTTTACATTTTTACATTTTTTTTAAAAAACATTTTTATTGAGGTATATTCCATCAAAGATCTCTCCATTATTACTTGTATGCATTTTATTTTAACTTGTTCTCTTGTGGTCTATATTGAGCGCAGTTCACTTATTATTATTTTTTTGTGTGTGTGTCCAATAACAAATACTTACAATGTGTGTGAATTTAGCAATAATATTAATTTACTAATGAAATATTAGTTTATAAATAAAAACAAAAAATCCTACCTTTCTTTATATATCTAACCTGCCTCCTCTGGTTCTATCCGAAACTAGCAATTGGCTGAGCACTCTCAGCCAATCCCAGGCTTCCCATAGCTTTCTGCGAGTGAACTGGCAAGCTTGTGCCACATGTATGAGGTAACTGCATGTGATATCATAGGGATAACTTTAAAGAAACACTGTAGGGTCAGGAACACAAACATGTGTAGCCCGTCCATCTAGCCCGTCCTGGTCCCCCTGAATACAATAAAATCTTACCTTTACCTTTATTCCAGTCTGCTGCTGGCTCTCCCCCTGATCTGCCTGCTTGGATGACATCATCCGAAGTGGTGATCTCAGCCAATCACAATTCCCATGGGATTGGCTGAGCCAGTTAAGGAGGCAGATCATGGGGCAGAGCCAGCACAAGTCAAACACAGCCCTGGCCAATCAGCATCTCCTCATATAGATATATTGAATCAATGCATCTCTATGAGGAAAGTTCAGTGTCTGCATACAGAGGGTGGAGATACTGAATGTCAGTCACACAGTGCAGCACTGCCCCAGGAAGCACCTCTAGTAGCCATCTGAGGAGTGGCCAGTGAAGGTATCAATAGGTTGTAATGTAAACACTGCATTTTCTCTGAAAAGACAGTATTCACAGCAAAAAGCCTGAAGGGAATGATTCTACTCACCAGAACAAATTCAATAAGCTGTAGTTGTTGTAGTGACTATAGTGTCCCTTCTGACTGGTATTCTGGGATAGAGTCAGCTGGCTATTTCCTCTTAGCCTTTCACTTCCTGTTGAAGTTTAGAGTCTGGGGTGGGTGGAGCTAAGTTTGTTATTTAATTTTGTAAATATTAGAGAACAGAGCCCCAGGTAACTTACTTAAGCAGGACCCAGGTTCTTATGTACCCAGGTTCTTGGGAATTTTCCAAAAACAATAATGCATGGATTTCATTCTGTAATCTCTTGTTTCCATTTTTGAAGCCCTGATTTGTGATAAAAAGGAAGAAAAAAAAACCCCACACATTTCGAAAGATCTTTTTTCTTTTTCTTCTTCTTCTTTGCTGAAACACCAAGTTGTATTTCCTCTTTCTTTTAACAAATGGGCAGCAAGTCACACAAGACTTCGGTTGTTATTTTTCCCTAGTGACGGTGAGTAGAAATGGCCTTCTATAAAGTGGTAATATCACTTATGGAATCTCTTCATATTCCTGATGGAAGAGGAGGAATGAAGAATTACTTACCTACCTTCCTTGTTCCTCTCTCAGCCGTATTCATCATAAAAGTTTCTGTGGAGATTCAAAGCTATAACATCTTGTAGGCATTGTCCCTCTAAGACATCATTTTTAATCAAAGGACTGGTAATTTCCAGTTTGGGGGGCATGTGCCCACTCTTGCCCTATGCTTGCAATAACCGTGGCCTCCATCTACTGGAACGTGGCCATCTGCAGCTCCTTGAAAAATTAGGCTGTGTTACTGATGTGCTCGCCAACTGTGTCAGAATACAAAAAATAAATCTATGGAAGATCCCAATGCCTCAAAACTACAGGATCCACCACAGATCTCACACATCCACAGTGCGCACGTTGTAGTGATTATTGTAATTAGCATGCCTCTTAAACTGATAATGTTGCTTTAACTTTTGTTCTCAAAGCACCATAGCCACTACAACAGTGAAACTCGTCCTGCAATCAAATGCTGCTCATAGTCTGCACATGTGTACCTCCAATCCAATGCTTCACTACAATAAGCTTTGGATTGGATGAGATCTCGGAAGCTGTCTATTAGCGGCAAAGGGGGATGGACAGTGCTCACAGCGATCGAAAAGGAACCTATAGTAATGAAAAAGCGATTATTTTTGCAACTATAGGCTAACTTTAGATATCGATGAATGCTACTGCTGTTTTCTGGGCTTGCGCTTATGTGGCTGGCCGACAACTGGAGTGCGTCTGCAAGGTGCAAGCTCAATGTTTAAAGGCGTAGAATGTAATTTCAAGAATATGGACAGCAAAGAATTTTAAAAAGAAATTGCACATCCCGTAACCAACTGCAAATCAGCTGCTGTCTTCTACAAAATTTTAAACATGATAGTTCCTCTTTAAACTAAAAGTGGAGTAATTTGGTTGATTGACCTCTCGTGTTTCTGTAACCCAAGACTACAGATGACTCTTTCTGTGTGTTTGCAATAGCTGTTGGCAATGTCAGATTTTTTTAAATTTTCCGCTAGACGTATGCTGGAAGTGGCCTAACAAATGAAGGCCCCCAAGGTAACAAACCTGTTTTGATGTGGGGAGACTCAAGGAAAAAGCTAAGGAAATATACTTACCTGAAGCTCTCTTTCATAAGTTCTACTTACTTCTATACAGAGGTTGTCATCTACACCTTAAGCTTCAACTGCCAGGGGACTGCGTCACTGTTGTACTCGCTGTCATAAATAAGGTTACAAAATAGAGGTCTATGGGAGATCCCTTTAGATGTCTCTTTATGTCATGGACCCCTAAGAAGAAGTGAGACTGTTGGCAAGCCATTTGAATAATTACATTAAGGTCACCTCTGCCACCATAACCACTGCATCATACTGTAGAGGTTATGATGTCTGGAATAATTTTAGGCTATTTTTGAGGATTGCTGCTATGAATAGACTGTTCTTCTTTCAGATCATGAATCTTTTCGGATGGTTAATCTTGTGGATTATGGGGAGTCACGTGCCATCCTTAAAACTCACTGTATACTCATTAATCAATAATTTAGACGTTGGCCATTTCCTAATGGTTTGCTCTCCTCGTATCCTCATTGTCCCAAAGCTTTGACCTTCTCCATTCCAGATTTTTCCTCCTGATTTCCTCTAAAGGGCTATTTTTTAAGTGTTCAGGCTTTTATGTTTAAATCCATCTCTGTTTTAAGGAATCACCTGGAAATGTATGAATCCTAAAATGCTATTTTTTGAGACATCTTGAGAAAGCGCTATAAATAATCTATAAAGAGCGACCCAAAGAATGCTCCTTACGTCAAACTCTGCTAACTTCAAAGCCTGGAAACAGAATCCACTAGAATCCTAGTGATTGTGAAAAATAAATAGTTTAAATATTAAAACTGCTCATTTCTTTCAGTAGAAGGAAATTCAGTAGAAATTTTATATATATATTATAAAATGTATTTTATTTTTTGTATTTGTTTAATATATTTTTTTTTTTTTTGCTGTGAGGCTACAATACACACTCATAAACCCTGTACATTACTGTGCATTTTACTGCTCTGGAGCTATGAGTTTTACTGCAGTGGAGCTCTGTGATTAATTCATACACACAGCAAATTACTGTGAGTTTTACGGACATGGAGCGCTGTGATTCATTCATATACACGTCAGACTGCAATGTTTTCAGCATGCTATGTCAAAACTAAAAGGTTGTGGCACCCAGACCACTTCAATATGATGGTGCCTATAGTGTCCTTTTAAATTGTGGAAATTGGCATTTAGTGCTGAGAATGTTTGAGCTGCCCTGATACGGAGTGCCTTCTCACCTTTTCCACTCTAGCAGAGCAAACTGTTATTTTTTTTTTTTTTGTCTTGTTTTTTTTCCCCCCGATAAAGCTGGACTGGGGAGAATTTCAAATAGCCAAACTCCAAAAATCCGCCAACTTGAATATTTTTCCAGCTTGTCCATTTGCCTTAAATTCTATAGTTCTATAATCTATAATTCTGTAATTTACTGAATATCGTTGAGTGGGGATCAGTTGGCATAAATAGAAATACATTATTCAGGCCAAAGTAGCTGAGTTTTAACTACAGCTGAGTTGGTGATTTTTTATTTTTTTTTTGATGGCCTACATTTTCAGTTCCATTTTAATTTCACTGTTTAGTCAATAAACCCATTTATCGCATTTAATGTTTGAAGCATTGCTACACTGTGCTTTATAATCACTGTGGTGATGAATGGGTTACTAGTCTCAGCTGCACCGTACTATGGCTTGACAGTTGCGATCCCTCCAGAGTTGCATTTTAAATTATGCAGTATAACAGTTTTTTTTATTTATTTTTTTATTGCTATAGCGCTGCGATTCTTGAGAATCACTAAATGGTCCTACTCCCATCTGCTAAGTGCAGCTTCTGAGCTGTAAATGCATCGACGCTAAACCATAATGGATTACATTGGAATCCTATACCTTTAAATGACTGTTAGCATCATGCCGTTTGGTGCTGAATTAATTATAACTGCCCCGCTTTACGCTTGTTTTAATGTTTTACTGAAATGGAGAGAGATGTTCTCATTAAACGAGCCACCTCATTCCTGGACAGATAGTATCGCACTTCGATGCTGGCTGTGATGCCCCTTGCTGAATTAAAGATACCATAATCCATACCTTTAGATAAGCATTTACACATCTGTGCCTGAGGCTCTCACTCAGAACCAGGGATATTCTAAACCTGAGGTAGGCAACCTTTCGCACCCATCGTTTTCTTACAACTATTATGTTGGCAAAGAATCAGGCGCGATGTTGCCGAACGGTACCTACCCTTGTCCTGCACAGAGAGAGGAAAACACGTTGCTTCCTCCTTTTAATGTCTCAAACCATTTGGGTAGGTGTATAGTGCCAGATACATCTCCAAATTGATTTAGTTAGAAGCAAGAAAGGTGGACTGGGAACATCATTGTACCATAACCTATGCATGGAAAATGAGTTATGTAGCTTGGAGTGTCTCTTTAACCACTGCCCTTGGTAGCATACCGCTCAAGTTTCCCTCTTTCCTATCCTAATGT
This sequence comes from Pelobates cultripes, assembly GCA_933207985.1. Lineage (NCBI taxonomy): Eukaryota > Metazoa > Chordata > Amphibia > Anura > Pelobatidae > Pelobates > Pelobates cultripes. The sequence goes on from OW240917.1 coordinate 245,643,110, forward strand.
CCCTCTTTTCTATGAGCCCATATTGTTGTTGTGCCTGAGTGTATAACAGAGCTCCACGGCAATAATGCTCCCAGTAATGTGTCTGAGTGTACAACAGCTCCACAGCAATAATACTCCCATTAATGTGTCTGAGTGTATAGCAGAGCTCCACAGCAATAATACTCCCAGTAATGTATATTTAAACTACAATAAATGTGTTTAGAAATCAGTCTGTGTAAATAAAGATGCATTGTTCTTGTTATAAATTACATTTTAGTTCCATAAATTATTAGTAAGTCACCTGAAATTTCTCAGAACAGCTCTCATTGGCCACACCCCTAAATTTAAAGTGCCCTTCTTTCCCCATTTCAAATGGTCGGAGTATGGAGTAATGACTAGCTTTGGCAAAACTGCACCTTGTAGCACCCATGGTTTATATAAGCCACATGTCCATTTAGGAAAGGCATTATGGGCCTCGGTATGGATACGGCTGTGTAGACTCACTGGTGGCCTACTGTAATATGAACTGACCTGATCTGCAGGTGTGCAAGCTTTCAAAAATGCAGCTTGTATTGCAATGGGCTGAGGAGATTGGAATTGCAAAATCAATCACATGGAGAGGTAAACGCCTCCCTCCCCTCTTATCCCCTTCCCCCTGAAAAAATTTGGTGATACCAAGTTATTTAGAAAGTGGTCACTTATAAAAAAAAAAAAAATTAAAGTCAGTATCCTAATTCTGGCAGGTTTTTGGAAGTTGGTGATTATGTAAATCGATAAATATATGTAAATTAAATTTTTAGGAAACCCTTTCATAAAATTTAACTTTTTTTGTGTGTGTAAAATGAAAGTCAAAACAATCGTGATGAAGGGCCAGAGCCAACATGTTAACATTTTTAGAATGAGTGTCAACTCTGCAATTGGAGGAATGACCGAGTCCTGTCTGGGTGTGCACAGAACTTTAATTTTCACTTTGCCAAAACTCTAAAAAAACAAAACATGCAACACAACGGAATATTGCTGTAAAATTAAATACATTCAAAAAAGGACAGATTGAGGGTTGTTTTGGCTTTTTTATAACCTTTTTCGAGTTCCTTTTCTCCGTCTTAAAATCCCACCTTCACATTTGAGTTTGAGCAATACATTAACTACACAAACCTACCGTAATTAATTAAAGAGCATGTATTCTTTAATTACCTTTCATAAAACCCGTGTGTACCTGCCTTCTGGGCCAGTGTACTTAAGAGAAATACCGTGTTCCTGTCCCCACTTTATGACATCCCTCAATTAAGATGTATCCCTACAACTTCAGCCTCTTGTTGCTATGGTAATTGTCATTTTGGTCAAGTGACATGCTGATGCAATTTATAGGATGTGATTGCTACAGTATTGTGGAAGAAGTGTGAAAACATATGTATTTCTCAGCTGACTGTCCCTCCACCGTTTATTATTTTGTTGTCAAATCATCTAGACAAAAGGAAGGCGGCGTGTACAAAAAAAAAGACTACAAATATTACCCCTCCTGTTCCCCATTTTAACCAGAATTTATTGTACTTAAGATATATGGCTGGTCCCTTAGCTAGTAAATTGATTATTTTGTCATTAGAGTACTGATTGCTGGGCTTGAGGTGGGCTGCTATAATAGACTCTCTGTAAATATTGACTACAGGGTTTTTTTTTTGTGCCTGGGAAGAATTATTTCTGCTTTTTGGACCTACACGCCACATTGTAGATTTCATAATGCAGTGCAGATGGCGACTTACTTTCTCAGTCTGCTTCCGAAGACTCGACTCTATCAGATGTCAGCACGCTTAAGACAGCGCGTGGAGGATCTAATTTCATGTGGACTCCAGTGCTCTGTTTCAGACACAGAATCTGATTTACTTGGGATAAACGTCGCATTTTATAAATGAGTAGGTTGGCCCTTTCGATCCATCTTGGCTAGCCGAGGGTCAAGTCTTCTAGAGACGAGGCCTGTTGGGACATGTGAGCATCTCGGTGCTACGTAGCCACTTAGAATTTAACCCTTTGTTTATTAGAACAATGAGCAACACCTTGGCTCGGGAAAAATTTACCTCAAATTGTTGCCCAAATAGCAATCCCTATTTCTGGGCTCTGTCTAGCTTAAGTCGGAATTAATACTTTTTTTTTTTTTTTATTGAATGTTGCTTATAATTACTGTGCTTTAGCTAAATAAAAATGCAGAATCCCGAGGGTGGGTACTCTGTCTAATTACGGTTTGTCAAGCAAGGTTAATACGTACCCTGGAATATTACCACTTGCCTTCATCTGTTTCACAGAAACAAGGCAGACACCATAACCACAACAGAGTGCAACCCTATTTAAAGTTGATGAACTGTTTCAGAATGGTGTGACTTCTTACCTGGGTTCCACCTTATACCTCTCTCAGTATCCAGGAGACCCAAAAGCTTTTGCAGTGGAGTGCTGTCTCATTTACTGAGAGCATCAGGTAATCACTCTCAGCCAACGAGTTAAGGCCAGTACTGTTGGAATTTGCTCAGAGGGCGCACTTCCAGCTCTCTTGTCGACTGTAGTGGATGTGAGACACAGAATAAGTCAAAACATACTAAAACAATTTGTTTATATTGGGGGCGCCTGCTACTCCTGGCACCATAACCACTACAGCATGCTGTAGTGGTTATGGTGCATGAATTGTTCCTTTTAACAATTTTTTTTTTTTAACAATTGTGAACTTGTAAAACCCCGAACTCGTGGATAGAGTCCCTGGCGATGTTAATGAAGTGTCACAAACTCCATATTTTAGGGTGCACTTCACTCGTTTATTTTGAACCAGGATAAGTTGTATTCATTTTTTTTCTCTAAAACTTTGATTTTTAAAGGTTAACTCTAGCACCATGACCAGGACTGTGTGCTGTAGTTGTTATGGTGCCAGGAGTCCCCTAATGTTGTTTGCCACCGTTAAGAGCCACGATTTCCAAATGGTTTGGCAGTCTGCCAATATCGTTAAATTGGAAATTCCCATTTCCGCATTAGTGATAGAAATTCCATCTTACATCTTTGGACAGAATTCATTGGCTCAGAGTGACAGCTGTGGAACAGCACCGGAGAACTGTTGGCACCATAACTACTACAGCAAGCTGTATTGGTTACAGTGCTTAGAGTGCCTCTTGCACTACTCTTGTAGCTCAGTTTAAAACTTTTTAAAAATTAATTAAAATGAAATGTAATTTAAACATTTTTTATTCCTCCTCCTCCTCCTCCCCACTTTTTTTTCTTTGAAAATAATAGTCTTTAGGAAGGAGGAACGGTTTAATAGAACAGTATAATCTTCAAGCAGACGCTGCTAAACACACAGGTGCCTTTTCAAATCAAGTAGGTCAGAGCCTGACCACAATGGCTGGTTGGTCTGGAAGCATGAAAACATTTTGCTTCCCTGGGAACCACTGTGCGTTTTCTGAATTCTGAATATCACCGGCTTTTATGTTGTGACGTGCTGGGACGCTCTGCCAGCAGGTCATTATCTGGCTCCAGAGCCCGGGGACCCTTTTTTAAAATGTATTTTATTAAATTATTTATTTTTTTAGTTCGGTAGCTGTTTGTAAGTGGACATTGTGGCGGCATTAGAAGTAAAAAAAAAAAAACCTAGATAGATTTAACAGGGTTTATTTACTAAAGAAAATTTAAAGTGAATTTAAAATTTAAGGCCGGAGTAGTAGAACTGAAAGCATACCCGACTCAGATCATTTCTCCAGTTTGATTACTTGACTACTTACATTTTAAAATCACTATGATTTCACCTTGAAATCTCACTTAATCCTATAAGTGTTCAGAAAAAAACATAGTTTTATTTCTTCACTAAACTGGGAATTGGAGATAAAAGTGGTGAAGTAAAATTCTTCTCGTTTTTGCTAATTTTAAGCTCGTCTGGTTCTTTTCTAAAATTTGCAGTTATTTCACCAATTCTCCACCATAATAGAATTACTTTGCACAGATCAGACACAATGTTAGTAAATCCAGTCTCCATGGTCTCTCCTTGAATGCATGGACTCTCTGGTTTCTCCCTAATAACACCAAGGCCCAGAGTGGCCATCAGGCACACCAGGCAAATGCCCGGTGGGCCGCGGTGGCCATGGGCCGAGGCTGGCAGGGGAGGTCACAGGATCTCCCCTGCCGGTCTATGCAGGGCCGGCACTATCTGAGCGCCGACCCCGCTGTTTGCTATGACTGGCCGGTGGGGAGATCAAAGCTCTCCTCCACCGACCCACTTGGACAGACATGCGGCTGGGGAGGGGGAGGAGGACCCGGCGGAGCTCTATCTTGCAGCTCCGCCGGGTTCCTCTCGCGAGACCCGCAGGCTAGAGTTCACTCTCCACTGGACCACATGGGATGGTGTAAGAGTACCGCCCCACTCCCAGGCAAAAGGTAAGGGGGAGGGGGTGGGATATAATGCCTGCTTAGGTTATTTATTTATTTGTTTGTTTTTACCCTCCCCACCCAACACACAATCCATTCTAACATTTTCTACACCGCACTTTCACACACAGCACCCACAGAACCCTCACACACACAGCACCCTCACACACACACATAGCACCCTCACACACACAATACTTCCAAACATATTTATATAATATAGATATATACAAATATATACACACACTAGATTCCCTGTAAGCAAACACATACTGCACCCCTAAACACACACTATCTACAAACACTACATCACCTATACACACACACTATAGCCTGTATGCACACACTTGCTACATCCCCCTATACACACATTCTCTACAGCCCCTAGCCACACATTACCCCACAAACACCACACGACTAAAACCGACCTTATTACACAATCCCACACCACAACCAGCTCACTCTACACACACGCAATACCACAAGCAGGCTCCAAACACATGCACAATACTCTTTCCTGGCATTTTTGTCTCCTGGTATCCATTTATAGAGACACCAGAGACAAGCTGCAAGGAAACACAATGCAAGCATGTTATTAAATTTGCTTGCGCTATGCACAACAAATACAGGGCCTTTTTCTCATGGTAGAGCTCTTCGACAGAGCTCTGCGCATGGTCTGCCCTGCAAAAGCATTGAACCAACTTGCTCACTTTGAGAGGGGGCGTGTTTGTCATTAGTGATGACAAAACACACCCTCTCTGTCCCGCCCTCTTCTTCTTAATGGGCCGCTGTGATTAAAAAATGCCCAGGCCAAATTTTTTTCCCAGTCCGGCCCTGATCACACCTCAAACTAAAGGCACACATTTGACCTACCTGTTAGTAAGAGAGCCTCATTAACAAGCGCTTGCTGCCTTTAAGATCCAAATTAATAATATATTTTAGATTTAACTGCTGCACAATTTGTTATTCATGTGGCATCATTGACGATTTGGCAGGCATCAAATTAACCTTCGGCCTCTCTGGGAGAACCTTAGTCCAAAGCAGTTGTTTTGGAAGTTTTAAAGGTAAACCGTCAGTTCTGTAGAATTTACACCTTTCAATAAAATTTCGAAACCAACTATAACTTGTGTTGACCGTTTTCCTATGTAATGCTCCATTTTTCTTTTCAATGTATATAAAAGTTTTTTGCAAATCAGATCACTATCTAGCTTGTCCTGGAACAGTCAGGCCACTTAATGAATCGGAGGAACAGAATACAAAACATTGGCTCTATTTCTACACGACAGAAGGGATAAATAAACATATTGGTTATCCTGGGTGTGAAGTGATCGTTCCCTTTAATAATACATATAATGGGTATGGTTTCACGATCTGTGCTGACCAAGGGCATCCTGGGAACTTAGTTATGTGGCTCAGTAGTCAAATATCAACAGAAGTCCATGCTTAGAATTTCAATGAACCATTTAGAACCTTTACTATTAATTAACCTATTGTAGTCTCTCGTTATTCCCTTCTACAACCCAATAACTGGGATCACATATTTATTTGGGTAGGGCATTGGACACAGCTTTTATTAACCGTAAAGTGTGTAACTTACAAGCGAACAAATGTTTAATTATAACGACCAGTCCGCTTCTGGTTGAGGACAAGCAGACCGATATGCAGTTTATTTTCCAAGAGTCTGATACAGTCTGTAATCCAAAATCAGCCTCTCGGCAGACCGCTGTTTCCCAAGCCCCTGTTAGGCATGTCTCATCGACTGCTGAGCTGGCAAGGAGAACCGCCACTGTGACAAAAAAACCACAACAAGACGCAACAACCAACATAACGGGAAAAAAAACTCCTGTTCCCCTATTGTTAGCATGCCAATTATTTTCTGTTATCATGTTGCTGTTTAGTAGACTAACCCCCTTAACTCATGCACAGCAATTATGCTGCCCTTTTTCTAAGTTCCAAGGGGAGGTTTGGTGATGCCAAATTGGCACTGGAAGCCTCTGTCAGTCTTACTGAACCACTATGCATGTTCATTCCATACAAAGACTTGTATGGATAACACGGAAGGGAGATCTCTTCAAGAGGCAGCGAGCTGAAAGGATGCACACTTTGGGAGTCAGGAGAACTTCTTCGACTCTTGCTTATATATATCTTAATTTGTTTGTCATTCATTATTTCCCCACTGCAGTAAATATTGACATAATAATAAAGATAATTAAACAATTTAACATAAACTGGAGGGACACACCATCCTGGCACCATACCCACTATAATAAGTCGTAGTGACTACATTGCTTGGAGTGTCCTTTTTAAAGAGATAAATAGCTGTAATATAGAACTACGCGGTGTGGATGAATGTATTATAGAGTTTTACAGCAATAAAACTTCCATTAGGATCGCTTGTAAACTAAAGAAATGTTTTTGTGTAAACAAAATTAAACATTGTCCTAGTTCCAAATTACTTTTATTTTCATAAATGGCTAATGTACGATCATGAAGTTATTTAGTAAATCTAGACACAGCCTATAAAATATAAATGTCTTCATCTGGCCATTTAAATGGGAGGTTTGCTTGCTCGATGTGTACATTAACTCATTTTTAGATTAAAATGAGATACGCATTTTAAGCGCAAACAAGTCCCTTTAATCTTTACATATGTCAGTGATTTTTGTTACCCACTGTTTAATTTGAACACCTGCAGTGTCTCAGCTTCAGCGTTTTACAATTCAAAGATGACATCAGCAATGTCCTATATTCAAAAATCTGTTCTTACAGCAACACTTTCTACCCATCAAAAGATCGCTAACTGACAGCTCTCCAGATGATATTGGTTTTATATCGATAGACCGCAGCTCCAAAATTAGCCCCTGGGTTAAACACTAATTCAGGCATTTTTTATTTTATTTTATTTTTTTACAACATTTCATTTACAAAACAAAAATAATATATGTAATCATGGTGAGTTTTTGTGGGTGGGAGGGAGCGAGAGTACACATATTGAACATAATAAAGAATTTGTTTTTAACTTTTTATTTGTAGGATTCTTCTGTGTGTGAATAAAGTTCAATTTACAGAGCAGGGGATAAAAACTTCTAGCGTAGGTTAACATCTGATTGAAAAAAGGTGATCTAGTTAAAAAGAGCTGTTTAAACCCCCATGAATCTTAGCCAGCCACGTGCAGATTTTTTTTTTTGTAATTTCATTTTTTTTTATTTTTTTTTTTAGGATTGCTGGGTATCATAGTTCCAAAATTCTGATTAGATTTTAGATTATAAAATTAATAAATCTTGTTATTTTGGCATCATCATGTTATTCCCTTACCGTGCTCAATGCGTTTGCCAAGTTACAGCATTCTGACCTCTGTCGCCTTCTTGGATATAACGTGTCCCATTATTCATTTATGTTTATTATCCTATTTGCACTCAACCTACCCGACTCTAATTTATATCTTATATCTATTTTAGGATAATGATTTAATAACTGTCTGTTTCAAAACCATAATGAAAATAGAAGGCAAAATAAATAAATTAATATAACTGAGTGCATATTCAGCCTTAATGTCACAGGGCCCAACCCTTTGAACCTTGCCAGTTATTCGGATGACATGCCCCTTTTTTGTTGTGCCAGTCAGTGATACGAATAGCACTGCGTATTCTTGTGTAGTACTCGGACATTCTCTACGAAACTAGTTGAAGTGTAGAACTTGACTGCAGCCTCGAGGGGTTGGCATGATAACCCAATGGTTAGAATGTTGTTAAGGATCAGGGTATGTTGAGTGGTGGTGGTGGTTAGTTTTTGGCATTGTGGTGGATACAATGATTTGTATCTGAGCAGAGGTGATTGTGGCTGAAAGGGGAATTTATTATCTACTTGGCTCATTTTAACCCCTTAACCTCTTAAGGACACATGGCATGTGAGACATGGCATGATTCCCTTTTATTCCAGAAGTTTGGTCCTTAAGGGGTTAAGGACCAAACTTCTGGAATAAAAGGGAATCATGACATGTCACACATGTCATGGGTCCTTAAGGGGTTAAAGGGACACTATAGACACCAAAACTACATTAGCTTAATGAAACGGTTTGGGAGTATAGATCATGCCCGTGCAATCTGACTGCTTCATTCTCTGCCATTTAGGAGTTAAATCACACTTGTTTCTGTTTTTGCAGCCCTAGCCACACCTCCTCTGGCTGTGAGTCAAACAGCTTGCATACAGAAAATGATTTCATTTTCAATCCGATCTTAACCTATTTTAGAAGTTTTTATCTCCTGCTCTGTAAATTGAACTTTAATCACACACAGGGGGCTCCTTCAAGCTAGCTATTAACAGAGCAAGAGGTAAAGAAATTTGTAAATTAACCAAAATTTGCAATAAAAGAAGTGTAAGCATTAGATGACTCTTTCCAGGAAGTGTTTAGGAAGGCTGTGTAAGTCTCATGCAAGGAGGTGTGACTAGAGTTCTATCAACAAAGTGATTTCACTACTAAATGGCAGAGAATTGAAAAGTGAGACTGCATGGGGCATGATCTATAAACCAAACCAGAAAGCTAAAGTTGTTTTGGTGTTTGAGCAGAGGTGTCCATTTAATGCAATCCATTTAATTTAAATAAAAAAATGGCTAGTATTGCCAAACCTGATCTCCCATTGGCTATCTGGATTACTGTTTTTGAACAGTGGTGTGCAGATACAAACAAGTGGGTTTACATTTATACAGCACTTAACCCCTTAAGGACACACAACGGAAATATTCCGTCATGATTCCATTTTATTCCAGAAGTTGTGTCCTTAAGGGGTTAATGTGCATTTCTATTTGGTGGTATTCACAAACCAGATTATTTCCGCATTTAACAGACGAGAGCATGGAACTTTATGAAAAGCAATTGTGATAAAATAATTACAAGTGCTAGCTCAGTACATTTTTGAGATTCCTGGCACTTGATTATAAGAGGAAGTGCTGTAACTCTTAAATACCTGCACTGTCCATTAATAGCTCCTCTGATCAGAGAGAATTTAAAGATGGCTCCCCCATGCAGGGATTCTAAGTCAGGAGATGTTATGAAAATAGAATATTTACTTAAAGAGACTCTCCAGTGCCAGGAAAACATGCCCTCCTCCCTCCTACCCCCCCCCATCCCATCCCAAACCAAACCCCATCAGTGACTTACTTGAATCCGGCACCGATGTCCCTCGGTGCTGGGTCAGGCTCCGCCCACACTTCTCCCCCTCTGACATCAGCCGGCGGAGGAGACCTAATGCGCATGCACGGCAATGGCCGCGCACGCGCATTAGACCTTCCTGTAGGAAAGCATTACTCAATGCTTTCTTATGGGGAGTCCGGCGATGCTGGAAGTCCTCATGCATAGCGTGAGGACGTCCAGTGTCGTTTAAAACACTTTTCATGTTCTAAGAACACGGAAGTCCCTCTAGTGGCTGTCTGATAGACATCAGTAGAGGAGGACTTAACCATGCAGTTCATAAACTTCAATAATTACACTTGCAGGGTTAAGGGTGGTGGGAGTTGGCACCCAGACCACTCTAATGGGCAGAAGTGGTCTGATTGCCTGGAGTGTCCCATATGAAATAATTCACACACAGACTACAATGCATGTAAACTTTTGTTTTAAATAGACCTCCCAACAGTTCCTGGTCTGGTGGGATAGTCCCAAACATGGGAGCAAGACCACCATAAAGCACAGTGGGAACGCTTCATTGGACGTCGCTGTATTGTACAAACTGAACTCTGGAAATTAAGCTCATGGGGCAAAGCATTCTCTGACTATTGCCCGTGCATTCACATTCGGATGACATGCCCCTTTTTTTTTACATAGGCCCGACCTGTTTTTCTCACAGGGCCCACCCCTTTGAACCTTGCCAGTTACTTATACCACATCACTGGCACATCCTATGTAGTCCTGCCCCACCAACGTCCTAGTGCTGGGAGGTGTATTTTATATAATAATACAAAGTTATGGCAGTTTTCCTTAAATAAATCGGATCTTTTCCCCAACATCTAAAACTGCAGCGGCAGAGCAGGAAACCATGAAATGCTGTTTGAATTCACTGTATTGGAGAAACATAGGGCAGTAGCCATGTCGTAAATAGACCGTGCTCTGGGATTTGTTGATGGTGAATCCTATTTTTTTGGGAGAGGGGGAGGGCTGTAGGTCTCTGTCATTTATTATGCATAGAGGCTTTTGTCTGTCTCTGCTGGCCCCTGTAACAAAAGGTTTTCTATTTACCAGAGGCCACAGACATGAGTTCTAGAATGTCCCTTGTATGAGCAGAGCTCCCCCTGTCTCACATAATGAGCTCATTTGGAGAGAGTTCCTCTGAGCACTGATTGTTTTGATCTGTTGTTTCGGTGTAGGTTTTTCTTGATTTCTGACCTAAATCAAAATTTGTTCCACTTTTTTTTTTGTGTTTTTCTAGGCTGGACGTACAGTCTGATATCTCTGTAATGCCAAAATAGACTCTGGAAGAACTACTTGTTAAACTATTTTGTTTCTACACATTTGTTTCTACATTACATGTAATCTGAGAGACCGTATTATAACATACCTCCCAACTATCCCTATCTACGAGGGACAGTCCCTATTTTAGACCCAAATCTCTCTGTCCCTCGTTTCTATCCTGATGTCCCTCTTTTCTGTGAGCTCCATATTGTTGTTGTGTCTGAGTGTACAGAGCTCCACAGCAATAATACTCCCAGTAATGTGTCTGAGTGTATAACAGAGCTCCACAGCAATAATACTCCCAGTAATGTGTCTGTGTATAACAGAGCTCCACAGCAATAATACTCCCAGTAATGTGTCTGAGTGTATAACAGAGCTCCACAGCAATAATACTCCCAGTAATGTGTCTGAGTGTATGACAGAGCTCCACAGCAATAATACTCCCAGTAATGTATATTTAAACTACAATAAATGTGTGTAGAAATCAGTCTGGGTAAATAAGATACATTGTTCTTCTTCTAAATTACATTTTAGTTGTTTAAATTGTTATTCGTAAAATCACCTAAAACTTCCCAGAACAGACATCCCCACTCACACCTTTAAAATCCCCCCTCTGTGTCTATTTGAGATGCTGGCAGGTATGTTGTTGATATTATTATTATTATTATTATTATTAGTAGTAGTAGTAGTAGTAGTAGTAGTATTTATATAGCGCCAATTTATTCGGCAACGCTTCACAATTTTATTGGCACACTGTTGGCACTGCAAGTGTGGTACCATGCTGGCAAAGTAATGCATTGTGGCATATTGCTGGTCCGTATATTACTACTTGGCTGAGTTGTGTATTATAGTTTTGCCCCTTATCAAACAGCATGGCGTGCGTGGCACCTTGGCTGTCTGATTAGTACAGTGTGGCACACTGAAGGATGGTGTACTGTAGTATGGCATCATTCTGGAACAGAGTAACAATGTAACACATTGCTCTGTGTAAATACATTGCGATGTTACTTATTGAGTTACACTTCTAGGGCTATTCACAAAGGTGAGAATTCAAATTTAAAGCCAGAGTAGCCAACATGTGGCATAGTCAACTTTTCAGGTTCGGCTGTTTTGACCTTAAATATCAAATTCCCTTTGAATTCTCCCTTTTGTGAATAGCTCTATAAGTGTATAATAGTCAGTGTTTACAATCGCCTCTCAATGTGGACAAGTTGGATGCACTAGGTAGGTAGAGAAGCTGGATGCTTTGTGAGATTCTGCCCACTCCTAAACCAACCTCCAAACACTGTAAACACCACTGTTCGTTGTAGAGGTGATCGTGCCAATAAGTTATGGGCTCATGCCGTTCAGTTTTTGTCAAACCTGTTTTTACTCAGTTTTACAAAATAATGAAAGAAATTTCACTTCCTGGTTATGTGTGCAGTGATTGGCTATGAACGCTGGATGGTAGCAGGATTTGTCCAAACATTTCAGTATTTTACATTTCTAACCTGTGTTGCAAGTTTGTTTTAAATGTAACAAAATATAGAAACTTTGTTTGTGATGGCAGATAAGATCCCATTTGAAACTTTTTCTTACAAGCTGGTGAACACCCAGTTTATTGGTCCTCTAATAGCAAAAATATTCCTCTTTAGCTAGTTTTGGCTATTTATACAGAAGATTCTGAACTGGTGTATAGTACGTGGCAAGTCTAATTCTGAAACCACACACTTTCCAAATAATTAAAAGCTTATGTTTAATTTTTGTGTGATTTTTTTTTTTTTTTATACTTTCCCCCTTATTATCTTTGAATGCATTTATGGTTTAATATTATCTTTGTCTGTAAATAGCCTGATTTTCACATGTCAGCCATTCCAATGTATTTTAGCAATGATCAATAGTGATGTCCCGAACGGTTCGCTGCGAACGGTTCGCCGCGGACTCATCATTGAGTAAACTTTGACCCTGTACCTCACAGTCAGCAGACACATTCCAGCCAATCAGCAGCAGACCCTCCCTCCCAGACCCTCCCACCTCCTGGACAGCATCCATTGTGAAGCTGCATTCTTAGTGAGCTGTCCAGGAGGTGGGAGGGTCTGGGAGGGAGGGTCTGCTGCTGATTGGCTGGAATGTGTCTGCTGACTGTGAGGTACAGGGTCAAAGTTTACTCAATGATGAGTCCGCTGCGAACTGTTCGGCGAACCGTTCGGGACATCACTACCAGTAACGTTTATAGCCGCTGTTAGAGGGTTAAGCAAGAACTCATTACTACTGTAGTTTTAAGCAGTTGGTACAGTTAAAACAAAAATTTTCACAACTCGTTTTATAATCCTTCTAAGTAAATTTTTAGAGGTTTAGCAAACATACTGGTTGTGGATGATGCATGAGAAAAATGTGTAGGTTAAAAGTTTGCCAAGATATAACTAAAGTTTAACTTATTTTTCTTGGGAGGAAAAAAAAAAGAAGAATGATGGAAATTTCGGATGTGAATAAGTTGGGCAGTGGCCGGGTGGCAGACATAGCAGAGTAATTGGTGAATGTGGCACTAGTTTTGTACACTGTGTTGCGAGATGTGAATCTAATCAATTCTTCTGCTTCTGTGTAATTTACTTTGAAATATTCACCCATACCGAAGGGCAATTGGAAATTAAATTTCTGTGCGTCATGTCTCTTTTTTGACTGTACACATTACATTGAGATAGACTCGACAATTCAAGCTTTCTATCTCTCTGAATTGTCAAATATATTACTGGGCTAACACATTGTAAAGCATTTTTAAAAGCCCTGTATCTAGCAACTCAGAGTGATGGTATACCCACGGCACTCCCAGAGTGCATTGCATCAGTCCAGAATCTCTGGTTCTGTCCTACCTTCCTGGGTTTGACCCTCAGTTTTTGGGAATGAATGATTAAATGTGCTCATGCAGTGATTAATAAATTCAGGGGATTAAGCCCAAACTCACAACGTTCAGCAGTGCTCTTAACATGACCTCTCCTGAATAGAGGTGATCATACAGGTTGTTGGCCAACTTGAAGCCAGTCTACCTGTTGCCACCTCTCCCATCTGGCCCACCCACCTTCGGATATTTTCTTCTATTCTTGGACGTATGAGACTGATCCTCTGCAAGGAAGAGGCTCCACCAATCAGAAGAAGCCTAGTGCTATCTGCATGTTGGTTTTTGTTTTTTTTCTCTTTCTTATCCCATATGTAATATGCAGCTTGTCCACCATTGCAATTCCACTTATTACAGGCTGACTGGGACTGCTCACAAAGCTGAGAGCAGTGAAACTCTCTTTTTTTTTTTTTTTTTTTTTATAATCCCATTCACAGATCCTAGATATTGTACACTAATGCAGAAAGTAAAATTCATCGTCTGCCATTAGAGGGTACACTCTCTGTTTATAGCTGCCAAGTGTATAACCAAGAAAAACTTATTTGGCGCAAAAACAAATATATGTGCAAATAGAACACGTGTTTACCCAATGAAGTGCAAGTGCAAATAAATATGTTTACCTTTAAAATACCATAATTCTAAGGTATATTAAATGTAAACCTATTTTTGTTTGTGCGTTATTATGCGAACCTGTTACATTTGCACATATATTTGGATTTGCACCAAATACTTTTGTTTTTTCTTTGACACTTACAATTGTGAGCGCCAATTCCGTATCTTTTCCACTACTGTACTTTATCAAGTTTACACTTTGTCGGTTTATAGCTGCAGTGACTTTTTGCAAATTGCTGCAGTTATACGCCACTCGAGGGGAAACGAGATACAGGGTACTCAGTGCATCATAGCCAATCCATTGCGATGGTAATATTACAAAGTTATCGTGTTGCATACAATAACTAATTAGAATCTTATGGGAAATAAACATATGGTTAACACTGGCTGTGTTTGATTGGTGTGTCAAATAAGTGGGGCACTGAAGGGGTAACCTGGGAATGGCTATTTTGTTCCCATATCTAATCCATTTAGCAAATCATTATCTATTTCATTGACATTGTAGAAATCTCCTCTTGTTTAATATTAATAAGCTCTGGCTCGAAGCAATATTTACTTGGACCAATTTGTTGTGAAAATCCTGAGGATTAGCATTTGCAAAGCAACAGATGCTTACTGGGACACTTCGGGCACCCAGACATGTTATGTGCAATGTGTGTGTTACTTTACATACTAATTATTATTCTGGGCGAGGTTTTGAATTAAATGTAATAATACAGCTGTACGTGATCCAACACAACTAAATTAATTTTCCCAAGCGGTTGCACAGCAAGGGTTCCCAGGAGTTAAAGTTTTGTTGTTATTGTTTTTTTTCCTTTATCAATAAAGTTGATAGAAATACACAAAAGGAAAATACAGTTGCTAGGGACACCAGTTAATATGAGCGATGTCACTATATGCAGGAATAAATAGTGGTTAGAATGTAATGTATATATATTTTAGAGTGTGGAGAAGAGGGGAGAAATACAATTCCAGGAAGCACCTGTTTTATGGTGGTTTATGGGATATCTTATGATTTCCCATACAGAGTTGTGTGAAGCTCAAGATTTTTCTGTGACATTTCCTGGTCTAAAATAAACAGCAAAAGACACGCACACAAAAAAAAAACAGACATGTAAAAACTGCCAGTGAAAAAATAAAGTTTTTCCTGAAATGGACCAATCTGCAGGACTTCTTTAAATCCTCAATATACCGTATAACAAGGAAGTTTCTAAAAACAATAACAAAACATATTTCAGGGCAATATGTCCATTTCCTGGTCTAGGCACAGCTTACGGCAGAAGCTGTAAAATCTGGGGCTAGAGACTTCCATAAGGTGGGACAAGAAGATGGCGGAACCTTTAGAGCGAGATTGAGCAATTCACCACTATCCAAGTTAAAATCGTAACCCTCTACATTATCTGTCTAGTGCAGCAATGGCGAACCTATGGCACAGCTGGCACACTTATGCTGCTCTGTTGGCCATAGGCTTGCGACATCCTTTTATATGTGCTCCTCAGACACACTGAGCTATTCTCTGAAGCTCCCCCAATCCTGGGCTAGGACTATGCTAGGAATGTACCGCCTCAGGTATGTGACAGGCAGTTAGCGGGGCAGCCTGAGTTGTGGAGTTCTGGTGAACAAGCTGTGTGTGGAATGAAGTGTTCATAGATTGAAAGTCTGTTTCTCTAACCCCATCCCCAGATACCCTCCCTCCTCCCTGGGAGATATTAGCAAGTCTCTCCTGCTATTTACTATATTCATATTGAATATCTGGCCAGGATAATAAGGGGTTTTCATCATGCCCTAGTGTTGGTAAGCCCTGTGTAGGGGCTTAAGAAGCCTACTGTAAACCCTGCCATTGCTGTCATTGCCCGGGGCTAGTGATGGTCCAGGGAGTGTATGATATCTCGCCCTGGCAACAAAGCTTCCAGAGGGCTCAAAAAGCCCAAGAATTTTTTTTAAAATTTATATTTATATATAATATATATATATATTGTGTGACCACTCCAGAAAGTGGGTGAGCCAGCTGGTGGGTGCTATGAGCGTGAGAGCGTCCAGGGCTTGCACAGCGAGTGCCAATAATGCACTCTATACAGACAGTTGCTGGTCAGGTGTTGGTCTGCAGAGGACATTACTGATTCAAGGATGGAGGGTTGGAAGTAGTAGGTAGGACAGACACGTGCAGAAGAATTGGAGAAAGACAGGCTTTTCATGTGATGGAGATGGCCACATTTTCATTTTTTTTTTTATTTTTTTTTAATGAATTTTCAGGAATTTAATGAATTTAATGAATTATTTGCATATTAACATATGCACGTTGGTTTCATGTTGCAGTTTGGGCCACTTGGGCTCAAACAAATTTGCCATCACTGGTCTAGTGCATTAAAACCATGGTCAAATCCTTCTTATGGGATGGGTACCTTTCAATCTTCCATTTTTGGGCTCACTTCGTTGTACAAATATCTCCTTGTTAAGATAACATGATTTCACTGTTAACATTGAATTAATGTATCTCTTATACCACATCAGTAAAGATAAGATCTGAGCTAGAATACTTTTAAAATGCAAATCAGTGTTTAATCACAGAGCGATATTAGAACACGCCTAATCCTATTACAGCAAGAGTCTGACAATGTTTGTAACGTGTGATAAATACTTGCATTATTCAATAGATCCGTTCTCAGGTCTTTCACATAATTGGAATTGACTATTTTGGTCCTCTTAATCACATTCTGTTTAAATTTACTATTCTTACTCCTTTTTTTGTTACATGTATTTTTAACATTTGCTTTGAGAGTAGTAAAAATTATTGTGAATGCAGAAGTCTTAAATTTCAAGGGTAGCAGGCCCATTTAATTATTTTTTGCTCTGCCGTTTAACTTTTATGCTCAATTTTCTTTGGGAGCACTTACCTCCTGCCTCCTCATGACTTTACTCTTTGATCAAATATAGTCTAGTTATTGAGGGGAAAAAAGTGATGGCTTATGCTTAATACACAAGTTTAAAGGGTATAAAAGATTCTGGCTTTATGAATTTTATGAATAATTTAGAAGTGACAATGTCGCTTAAAAACCTTTTCTTGACATTGACCCATAATATTATCTAGATACCTATTAATTTGTAATGAAATTAGTCTATTAAATCATTCTCCAGTATAAAATATTTGCAAAAAATATTTTTTTGCGTTAAACTTATCCCAGTTTCAGAGGGTTATCCGTTTCCTCATTGAAGACAGTTCTTACAGGAGATAGATTGATGGGCGGCTATCTACGGCCTGGTGGATATGCCATGTTTGTTAAAACCAATGGGAGAGCTCTTAAAATTGCATTGAGTCAGGTGTAGGACCTTCAAAACCAGTGTCTTAAACCATTGTAACTTTTTTTTTTTTTCTTCCATAATCATGTGAGTGAATGTTTAGATATGAGCCCCAATTACGCCTTCTATAAGGGGCAAAGAAGTTTGAAAACTATTTTTAAGACAAACAATATTCAACAAACTCGCATTAATCGTCCGTTATTTATTTATTCACATTAATCAGGCTTTCTGTAAAGTGTACCAGGCTACGTCCATGATGTCATGTCAAAAATAAATGTTAACATGCTGTTAAAATGCAAGCATTAGATTTCCAAATAATATCCTGCTGCTTGGCAGTCTGATCTGCCACGTTTATTGGCTGGATTGAACAACACACTCCTCTTCTTTCATTTAAGAGAAGGAGCCTTTTAAATAAGTTAGCTTGAATTAACTGTTCCACGTATTGATGCCAATTTGCCTGCGCACATTTTTTGTAACTATTCTAAATTTTAAGATTATTTTTTTGGGGGGAGAGTCCTTTGTTTGGATTTTAATTTATTTTCATTTATTAATATCTTATTTTTTTTCTTCATTTGTTCAAATCTTCTTCTTTTTTTTTTTTTTTTACATTTGTTAAAAAAAATTAAAAAAAGACTGGCCATCTGACAACACCATGCGGAGGTTGTTAAACGGGTGATGCTGGAGATTTGTGAATCCGCAGTGCATTGGCTTATTTTAAAAGCCAATTTATTATGTATTATTTACACGATCGTTTGCCAGGCCTTTTCAATTTATACAAAGAGATGTTTCAAAGCTGAATTTTTATTTTTTTCTCAAAGTAACTGAAAATGTGTTAATAGTGCAGGAGCCCAAATAAGTATCCAGTTATATAAAATTCTTGCTAAGGCTTCCAGAAATGGTGTCTGACTGGCTATGTTTAGCAACAGTTTAAAAACAAACATTTAATAGTTACATTTAAGTGGTCATTTGCAACAGGGCAGTCATATCAGAGTGTCCTAAAGCTTTTTTTTTTTTTTATATATATATTGGCCCCCCGATGCAGTTGAACTACAGCTCCTATCATCCTCAACCAGTCCTTTGCTGAACTAGGAGTATTGGGAGTTGTAGTCTCATCATGCCTGTAAAAGGAGTTTTGTTCAAAACCCCTGCTCAGACATCATAGCAAAGACAACCTTGTTAAGGGATCATTTTCTATTTATTTATTATGTTTGTAAATGGCATTGTGGCATTTTTTTATTCCTGTATATTTCTGTATATTTTTTATTTATTTATTTTTAAATTGGCTCACTAATCCATATATTTCTCATAATGTTCAGCGAGCCTTTAATTCAAATCTAACCTATTTTGTTTTTCCAGCCCCCAGCACCCCCCACACTGTGCCGGTTACGCTAGGTCATCTTTGTGTTTCTAAGATGGTGGCGGTGGGAATTCCACCTTCTGCCCTTCCTTGGGTGTGTGCATCAAATGAAGCGCATGCCCACAGCTTCCAATGGACCTGTGTTGACTCATGTGATTGCACGACAGTCAGCACAGAGTACCAGTGACTTGCTGCTCCTGTAAGTGATGCAACACTGGAGGGAGGGGAGTACTGCCAATTGCAAAGTTAACAAAGGCCGTGGAGCTTGACTAAAGCTCCACCCTTTGCCTTATCCATACTTTTTTTTTTTTTTTAAAGCGTCATTTTGGAAAGAAAAAAAGAAAACAGACAACTAAGGGTTGGGGGTTGAAACATACATTCATTAAAAAATAAAAAAAAGGCGGACAACTGCTTTAAGATATCTATCTGGAGGTAATTTGCTTCTTGCCCTGACTGACCAGTAGAGGGTGTACAAGTGTCCATGACACTTTTACCTGCAAGGAAAATATATTCAAAATGGGACTTTCTCTTGTCAATCTAAACAATTTTAATAATGTCATTTATTCTGCAACACTAAATGCCAGCACAAAAATTAAAACACTAGTTGAATCATCAGAAAACGTTCTGTCAAATTGATGATACATTTTAAGTGTTCATATTCTTTCCCCTTTAAGTGATTGTCATCCATTTATGTTGTATTTAGAACATTTTCCTGTAATTCTGGGGGGAAATAATAGAGAATAAACAATGCAGGTCTTTATTATCTTTATAAATGAACCATAACTTCTCACAATGTGTAAATACTTTCAGTCAAGGTTCTGTCACTCATTAATGTATTGAAATTATACAGCAAATCCTATACTGCCCACTCGACTTATTAAAGTGGCACAAATGACATAATCTGCCAGATGAGAATATTAAAGACAACCTGTTATTCAATAAACTATTCATCAAGAGGACTTCCATTCAATTAATGTGTCAAATATTTCTACACTTTTGTTACTTTGTTATATTTTGGACTGCTATACTGACCATTTACTGCTCAAGGATAGTACGTTAAGCGATTCCCTCCTTATTACACCTTTTGTGAAATGTCCACCTACACGGTAAAAAGCTCATGCCATAACGATATGATGGCCACTCTTCCAAGGTTTGTCATCCAACGAGTTGGTTTGTCCATCTTGACATATTTATCCACTTACCTTTCTGTTTGCAGTTGCCCACTTTTCCTTCTGTATATTAATAAAATGCTAAAAAATAGTACAACATAACCAAGTAATATACTCCAGAATTTCACTAATATAAAAAATCTGCATATTATTTGTCAATATAAAATTAAACATCGGCTTTCTTGTGTTGTCTGCTAAAAAAAAACATTATGACTGCCCTGTGTCGATTTCCAATGTTAGCTATGCTAATACGTAGAATGTGAGTGAGCACACCAAACAGAACGGTGGCAGTGTCAAGATTCCATTTGGCTGTACTCCACTCCTCATAAATACGCGGTTTGTTTGCACATTTGATGTGGTCCCCAGCGTTCCGAGTAGTGGAAACTGCCTTCTCGCACAATACAATTTATTTTAGTATTTTCATGTATTTATGTTATTAAATGCTTCCTTGCTCTGGATTTATTGTGGAAACCTTGTTTGGTTGAAATTCTAGAGAAAAAAACAACAATTTTTTTTGCAGTTTTAGTAGAGGGAAATTTTCTATTTTTATCCCTGGAATCCTATTGAAGTTCATGAAGGTAAATGTGTGTCAGATAGATAAATGTAGCCGTCTCAAGTTGGCCAACAGTCGGGAACATCTTGGGTACTCTGTTTGCTTCTAAATCCAAGTCAAGCCTCCAGCCAGGGTGGTCTTTTTCATCCAACCCAACCTGTAATCAATTCCTGCATAATAATAGGTAAAACTGTATATTTGGACTGAAAACAGACGCATCTGTTCAGGTAGCCGTATTTGATTGGAAGAAAAAAAATCTGTTCAGGTTCACATTAAAGGACCACTCTAGGCACCCAGACCACTTCAGCTTAATGAAGTGGTCTGGGTGCCAGGTCCTTCTAGGGTTAACTCATTTTTTTTATAAACATAGCAGTTTCAGAGAAACTGCTATGTTTATGAATGGGTTAAGCCTTCCCCCTAATCCTCTAGTGGCTGTCTCATTGACAGCCACTAGAGGCGCTTGCGTGCTTCTCACTGTGATTTTCACAGTGAGAGCACGAAAGCGTCCATAGGAAAGCATTGTAAATGCTTTCCTATGCGACGGGCTGAATGCGCGCGCAGCTCTTGCCGCGCGTGCGCATTCAGCCCAGGAGGAGGATCGGAGGCGGAGAGAAGGAGGAGAGCTCTCCGCCCAGCGCTGGAAAAAGGTAAGTTTTTAACCCTTTCCCCCTTCCAGAGCCGGGCGGGAGGGGGTCCCTGAGGGTGGGGGCACCCTCAGGGCACTATAGTGCCAGGAAAACGAGTATGTTTTCCTGGCACTATAGTGGTCCTTTAAGAAGAGCTTTGAAGCGCAGAATATTAAAGGTACACTCAAAGCACCATAACCACTACAGCATACAACAGGTCCCCGTGGACTATTTTTGTTGGGACAATATCCTAAAATGCAGGACTGAACCAGGAAACTCCAGACACTGCTGGCACCTATGATTTATCTGTCAGGGTTTATCACAAAACATAAACTCCTTGATCAGTTCGCACAATTCACCAACATATCTAAACCAGAAAAATTCTCCAACTCTCCTTTAAACTTTCAGGCCAGAATAGCAGATCTGGATTTAAACTCCCTAGTTGATTCCCAAAAAGTCACAGTCTAATGAATAACCTATGTATGTTTTTATTTTTGCATGTGAGTATTGGGTAGATACATTATGTTCAATAATAAACGCTATACTACAGGCCCTTTGAGTACCGGATCCCATCATTTTCAGGCATTGCAAAAAGTCATGGTTGGAATCCATTAATATATATTGCTAAATATCATACAAAGTTTCTGAACTACCAAAGTCCATACTGTTTCATTAGAAATGTAGATATGTCGTTCGGCAATCTGCAATTTCCTAATTGACCAGACAAACACAGCAAGTCATTGCCATTTGCCATCACCGAGCATGGCGTAGTATAATGGGGAAGTTGAAATCTAAAAATATACCATGGTATAAATCTGTGGTATAAAATATATAGAGATAAATGACTTGTATCAGTTTGGAAATCATGCAATGAAGTTGTTTGGGGGCACTCACCATGGTGGTCCAGGTTGGTTGGGTAGTAAATCTTAGATTCTATTTTCTCCACTGATCCATGTTGGTCTAGGTAGCCAATGACTGAGAGAGACTTGTTATGATGTTCATGTCCCCTTAACCATTAACGTAGGAGAGCTATGGAAGATAAATCTGTG
Source organism: Pelobates cultripes (assembly GCA_933207985.1). Lineage (NCBI taxonomy): Eukaryota > Metazoa > Chordata > Amphibia > Anura > Pelobatidae > Pelobates > Pelobates cultripes. The sequence continues at coordinate 245,665,461 of OW240917.1, forward strand.
CCACCTTAATAGACAGATCTCCCTCTTCCCATAAAGGGATACTCTGGGCACCATAACAACCGGTTCTGATTGCTCTACCCATCACTTCATCCTAATCCAAGCCTCTAACTGGGATCTGCTGATAGGCTATGTACGTTTCTCAAACCATTTTGTGAATGCGCAGCTACTGATAGGGTTCACAGTTCGAGAATTCCAGAGTCAAGCCTTGGACAGCAGCAGAACTATCTGGCAGGATTCAACACTTTTGAGGTTAAACTATTTGTGAACAGTTTATCTCCTTGAGGTAAACCTGCAGCCGGGGACCTTGCTCCATAATTCTGATCACGTTGTTATGATTACAGGTGTGTTTCTTTAACGCATGTCATTGATGACTGCTATGCTATGCGTGGAGATAGTCATGCACCAGGCTCTTTGTGACTTGGGCAGTATTTTGAAAGATTCGATTTGGCTTTCTACCTGCTGTCCCACAGCTTGAGAGAGAGAGAATTCTTGATACAATAAATGTGTGAAGGCTGGATCCAGGTTAGGAAACTCTAATAACCATCAAGTGCAATTAACTGGTTAAAAAGACAATTCTTAACTTAAAAGGAAATTTATTTTTTTGATGGTTCCTTAAAAACCGTAGGTCAGTCTTGATCATTTAGGGAACACATTGTCCCTGTATTGGTTGTGTGCCAGAGAAATGGCCAATGGAACGATGATGACCATAAACATACATCTACCAATTGAAAGCCAATGAAATTGGCTTCATTTGCCTTTGTTTGTTTCATTGATTTCCCAGAAAGATTTTCTTTGAATTTATTTAAAAAAAAAAAAAAAAGCTCAATCGTCTCTTAGGTTTAACATAAAAAAACGAAAAATTGAATTACTTCATCTGTCTGTAAACTAAGATGTCTCTTGCATTATGGTGTAGAATTTCAAGCCACCGTTCCCTTACACTTAGCACTTCACAGTTTCGATTCCTAAGATAACATCGAATGAAAATATAAGCAGCAGCCAAGATCTCCACCAAAATATGAACGTTTTATTATTAGTATAGATGGCAGTGCGATCTGAAAAATGTGATTTAAATATCATGTGAAGTTGGGCTTTAAATTTTGTGTTTTGGTTAATTTAAAATTGGCAGTACCTTATTATCTCACGTTAAATACTCTGTATTATCGTAAGTTACTACAGGCATCATAACAACTGCAGCCCGCTGTGCTGGTTATGATGTCTAGAGTATCCGGGTTCTTTATCCCGAGAATTGGGCAAACTGTTGGCAATGGTTTGTCCTGTTACTTGGGTCCCCGTTGGGCACCGAGGGTCCTCCTGTAGCCATTAACTCTTTAAACCTTTGAGCAGTTGGGCATAGAGCATCATTGGAGAGTTCTTGAACTGTTCCCTTTTTTTTCCTGCACCATAGATAAAGAGGCCCTAATTTGCAATTCATTGACTCTGATTGGCTGTTAAACTAAGGATTTAGAATCTGGGATTTTATACAACAGATTTTCTGGAGTTTTCAAACTGGATGCAAGTTGTTTAGAATTGTTTGGAATACCAGATTTGATGCAGCAGATCTGTGGTTCTCATGCCAATCCGTGAGTGCCACCAACCATCTACGTTTTATCAATATTCCCAACCGAATAGAATCAGGTAAACCCTAAATCTTAGCCTGTAAGTAGCTTTTTAAGATTAAAACATGAATGAACTAATTTGACAAGGAATGGCTTGCTGACTCATGGGCAAGTCCGATGTTCTTTAATTATGTATTCTGTAATGCTCAGATGGCCCTAGGACCGGCTGAGGAACATCTGGTGTGCCAAGGGTTAGACATTAGTGCCTTCAAATATAATCCTCACTCCCCACATCATCTTAAAGGAAGAGTTTGACACATTCCTGTGTTGATCTAAAGAAACTGTGTGATGAAAGTATAGTAAAAGAAGCCAAAGGACCTTTGAATATGGGTATATCTGTACTAAACCTCAAGGTCAAGGATGGCAGCGCATTAGGATAAAATGGAGTGAGCCTGGACGATCTTTATCAGAGGCCATTTTATTTAGTTTGGATTCTATGCAAGGTTTCCCCCGCAGTGCAAGTAGATAATGGCAGTTCAATGCAGGATGTATTTACCACAATGTTGTTTTAACTGGAGAGCTGTAATAATTGTGGTCTGGTTATACAAACTTTTCATTCTGGCTGTTTTACATTTAAGAAACTGCTTCCAACTTTCACTTCA
>OW240917.1:245667778-245744869 GCA_933207985.1 Pelobates cultripes
AAACTCCAGACACTGTTGGCACCTATGATTTATCTGTCAGGGTTTATCACAAAACATAAACTCCTTGATCAGTTCGCACAATTCACCAACATATCTAAACCAGAAAAATTCTCCAACTCTCCTTTAAACTTAAAGGCCAGAATAGCAGATCTGGATTTAAACTCCCTAGTTGATTCCCAAAAAGTCTCAGTCTAATGAATAACCTATGTATGTTTTTATTTTTGCATGTGAGTATTGAGTAGATACATTATGTTCTATAATAAACGCTATACTACAGGCCCTTTGAGTACCGGATCCCATCATTTTCAGGCATTGCAAAAAGTAATGGTTGGAATCCATTAATATATATTGCTAAATATCATACAAAGGTTCTGAACTACCAAAGTCCATACTGTTTCATTAGAAATGTAGATATGTCGTTCGGCAATCTGCAATTTCCAAATTGACCAGACAAACACAGCAAGTCATTGCCATTTGCCATCACCGAGCATGGCGTAGTATAATGGGGAAGTTGAAATCTAAAAATATACCATTGTATAAATCTGTGGTATAAAATATATAGAGATAAATGACTTGTATCAGTTTGGAAATCATGCAATGAAGTTGTTTGGGGGCACTCACCATGGTGGTCCAGGTTGGTTGGGTAGTAAATCCTAGATTCTATTTTCTCCACTGATCCATGTTGGTCTAGGTAGCCAATGACTGAGAGAGACTTGTTATGATGTTCATGTCCCCTTAACCATTAACGTAGGAGAGCTATGGAAGATAAATCTGTGCCACCTTAAGACAGATCTCCCTCTTCCCATAAAGGGATACTCTGGGCACCATAACAACCGGTTCTGATTGCTCTACCCATCACTTCATCCTAATCCAAGCCTCTAACTGGGATCTGCTGATAGGCTATGTACGTTTCTCAAACCATTTTGTAAATGCGCAGCTACTGATAGGGTTCACAGTTCGAGAATTCCTGAATCAAGCCTTGGACAGCAGCAGAACTATCTGGCAGGATTCAACACTTTTGAGGTTAAACTATTTGTGAACAGTTTAGCTCCTTGAGGTAAACCTGCAGCCAGGGACCTTACTCCATAATTATGATCACGTTGTTATGATTACAGGCGTGTTTCTTTAACGCATGTCATTGATGACTGCTATGCTATGCGTGGAGATAGTCATGCACCAGGCTCTTTGTGACTTGTGCAGTATTTTGAAAGATTCGATTTGGCTTTCTACCTGCTGTCCCACAGCTTGAGAGAGAGAATTCTTGATACAATAAATGTGTGAAGGCTGGATCCAGGTTAGGAAACTCTAATAACCATCAAGTGCAATTAACTGCTTAAAAAGACAATTCTTAACTTAAAAAGAAATTCATTTTTTTGATGGTTCCTTAAAAACCGTAGGTCAGTCTTGATCATTTAGGCAACACATAGTCCCTGTATTGGTTGTGTGCCAGAGAAATGGCCAATGGAACGATGATGACCATAAACATACATCTACCAATTGAAAGCCAATGAAATTGGCTTCATTTGCCTTTGTTTGTTTCATTGATTTCCCAGAAAGATTTTCTTTGAATTTATTTAAAAAAAAAAAAAAAAGCTCAATCGTCTCTTAGGTTTAACATAAAAAAACGAAAAATTGAATTACTTCATCTGTCTGTAAACTAAGATGTCTCTTGCATTATGGTGTAGAATTTCAAGCCACCGTTCCCTTACACTTAGCACTTCACAGTTTCGATTCCTAAGATAACATCGAATGAAAATATAAGCAGCAGCCAAGATCTCCACCAAAATATGAACGTTTTATTATTAGTATAGATGGCAGTGCAATCTGAAAAATGTGATTTAAATATCATGTGAAGTTGGGCTTTAAATTTTGTGTTTTGGTTAATTTAAAATTGGCAGTACCTTATTATCTCACGTTAAATACTCTGTATTATCGTAAGTTACTACAGGCATCATAACAACTGCAGCCCGCTGTGCTGGTTATGATGTCTAGAGTATCCGGGTTCTTTATCCCGAGAATTGGGCAAACTGTTGGCAATGGTTTGTCCTGTTACTTGGGTCCCCGTTGGGCACCGAGGGTCCTCCTGTAGCCATTAACTCTTTAAACCTTTGAGCAGTTGGGCATAGAGCATCATTGGAGAGTTCTTGAACTGTTCCCTTTTTTTTCCTGCACCATAGATAAAGAGGCCCTAATTTGCAATTCATTGACTCTGATTGGCTGTTAAACTAAGGATTTAGAATCTGGGATTTTATACAACAGATTTTCTGGAGTTTTCAAACTGGATGCAAGTTGTTTAGAATTGTTTGGAATACCAGATTTGATGCAGCAGATCTGTGGTTCTCATGCCAATCCGTGAGTGCCACCAACCATCTACGTTTTATCAATATTCCCAACCGAATAGAATCAGGTAAACCCTAAATCTTAGCCTGTAAGTAGCTTTTTAAGATTAAAACATGAATGAACTAATTTGACAAGGAATGGCTTGCTGACTCATGGGCAAGTCCGATGTTCTTTAATTATGTATCCTGTAATGCTCAAATGGCCCTAGGACCGGCTGAGGAACATCTGGTGTGCCAAGGGTTAGACATTAGTGCCTTCAAATATAATCCTCACTCCCCACATCATCTTAAAGGAAGAGATTGACACATTCCTGTGTTGATCTAAAGAAACTGTGTGATGAAAGTATAGTAAAAGAAGCCAAAGGACCTTTGAATATGGGTATATCTGTACTAAACCTCAAGGTCAAGGATGGCAGCGCATTAGGATAAAATGGAGTGAGCCTGGACGATCTTTATCAGAGGCCATTTTATTTAGTTTGGATTCTATGCAAGGTTTCCCCCGCTGTGAAAGTAGATAATGGCAGTTCAATGCAGGATGTATTTACCACAGTGTTGTTTTAACTGGGGAGCTGTAATAATTGTGGTCTGGTTATACAAACTTTTCATTCTGGCTGTTTTACATTTAAGAAACTGCTTCCAACTTTCACTTCAAAACAGAAAGGACAGAAAAGGGGCTCAATTAGCAGCCACTCTGCCATTTCCATGGTAACGTCACTAAGGCCTACTGTATGCGTTTGTAATGGGAGCCTAGCGCTCCCCTTCCTATTGGCTGCTTAAAGGTTAATTTTTTTTCAACACCGTGAGAACTTCTCTCCACTCACTGAAACCCATCTAGTGCTAGGCTGCCTTGTGCCAAACTTTCGAGACTGGGGACAAACCAAAAAGATTGCTGTTATTTTATATTTGAAAACTGAGCATTATTTAAGAATTAATATTATTACATTCTTAGAAGAAGAAAAAAAGGCTTGCATCTTACACACATTAGCCAATAATCTAATTAACTTTACGTAACATTATTAATTAAATTTTTAATGGGGCATTGTCTATTCATCGAGCATCTTACTGGCATTGCTTAGTTATTGTTTGATAAGTAAGATGATAAAATAAATGCCTCTTCTCTTCTGGAACTCCTGGGGTCTTTAATTTATATATGCATATACGAACACCTGTAACCGCAAAGAGCTTTTTCCAACTCCCATCAGCCTCATCAAATCTTCATCAACATGTGGGATGCCATTTCCAAATATATAGAGCGTCAGCCTATGGTTTTACGAACACACAAAAATGTAAAAAATAAACACATGCCCCATGTGACTCGGCTACATGTAAGTCACAATAATATGCAAAAACATGCATTTTCCACTAGTAAATAAGCAAAAAGGGGTTGTAGTTTATTTAATAATTTAGGGAATGGCATCTCATGCGAAGTGAGGATTGAGCCAGGCCGCAGCCTTCTTGGTGCCAGTTATATAATTTGATTTTGTTAACACGGTTAGAGACATAGATGATATTCAGATGTCTGAACTTAACACTTTCAGTCCTGCAGGCATATTCAGAGTGTTTTATTTTCCACTGTGTAGTCAAGTTTCGCATTAGGAATTGTTGGCAAGTGGCGATTTATATCCACACTATCACCACCACATTTATTTCCAGTTCAAAAAGAGCTAATTAGAAAACCATTCCTGTTGAAAAGTTCTTCTATTCTGATCTAACATTTGCAGTGTCTTCTCATTTCTTCACAATCTGTGAATAAAGAATTTGGACGGCACATATCCCTGGATTATGGGAATTGTAGTCTAGAGACCCAATATAACATACATTGCTCCAAAAGAGTAGATTACCAAATAGGAGCTGTAGCACAACATGTCGTGGTACTAAAGTTCAGCCCAAAGAATGGCCAGGACAGGCAAAGACGTTCACAAATGGATAAGTCAAGCATCATGTCAGCAGAAGATTTCAGGTAAAGTAAAAAGTTAAGGACAGAAGATGTGCCCTGCTACTTTACTGGTATCAACTGAACGTGTTTTTTGGGTGGGCTTCACATATTTTACAGGGTATAATAGTGATACAGGTTACAGTCAGAACAAAGTCCCTGGTGGATTGTAAGCTTATTGGAGCAGGACTATTTTCAACTCTAAATATCCCCTTTCTATAATTGGAAAGTACGGCAGAATATGTTGACGCTTTATAAGTAATAATAATATCCTCTACACTATTCTTGCAGAAAGTTAAGTTGATACAATGTATCCTTCTGTGATGCCTCTGTAAAGTAATATTGGACATTTTTAATTATAGGAAACAAGGCTGGGAATAGTGTCAGTGTGAGCCAGCTGGCTGGCTGACTTATACCTATATATCATTGCTAATCATGTGTCAGACCTGAAACCGCAATACAGCACACGAATATGCAAAATTCTTATGTACATCAGTTTCTAGCACTGAATGTCCCTACACTGCAGACAAACCCCATAGCCTTGTCCGTTTCTGGAAAGTGCCCTCCAATTTTCTTTTCTTTTCTTCGATGCTGCTTGCTAATCGTTACACTATCACTTCCAAGTCCCAGCTGTAGTTTACCAGTTCGTGTAACACAGATTATTGCCTTGTTACGTATGACAGGGGCAATGAGATCTAAAACATCACTCTCAAACAGAATAAGATTCCTCCAGGAAATGACATCCATGTTTGCACCTATGTGAAGCAACATACAAGTCGCAGTCCTTTCTCAAGGCATTGATTCTACCAATGTCTTCTAATGAATTAGTCATGCTTTGCTCTCTCATTGTCCATCTCTCGGTGGAATGCGAGACTGGTTGCCAAGTTGCTGTCACAACCTCCTCTTTACATGCAGACACTCTCTACATTTGTATGGGATCCATGGCTGCCAACTGCATAACGTTGAATAGGTCCCACTATAAAGTAGTCTATTCTGTAAAATAGCTCCCGTTCCTTAACACATTCCACACTCAAGAGAAGACCACCCAGGGGCCGATACATCTTTAATCAGGAAAGTGTCCTACAATTGGGTGGGGAGGATAGCTACATCACTCAGCCCATCTATTAATGTGTCTCAGAAATAATGGAGTGGAACTCATTTGTATTGATAGCTGTGATACAGCAGTTACTGTCTAGGTCATTTGGTGACGTCAAATAGATGAAGATTTAACACCACAACCAGGCAGTAGATGTTCATTAATTGTGTTTAAGGACTTTGTTGTGGTTTGAGTAAGAGATCTTCCATCTAATAGCGTTGCCAGGGTTTGGGAAGACAGATTAAAAACGGATTTAAATTCAGGTCCAAATATGCATGTTTAATTTAATCTTAGTGTCCCTTTTAGCCAATGGCAAAAAAATAAGCATATTTTCCCCTGTCTGTTACACATCTTTGCTTGTCTCTTGTTTTTTGTTTGTTTGTCTTTGTCAATCTGCATGAATTAATCAGAGAGTTGGTCTGAGCATATCTTGTGTGAAACTCGACTTAATTGTCCACCTCATCCTGTTCGGTTAGGTCTGCACGCAGCACTCTTTCGCAGATTAGTTGTAAAGTTAATCTAACCTAGAACCCACAATACATTTGTAATAGTGTCATTGGTACAGAATAAGGATCATAGAAAGATGAACACCAGTCATTTTGCAATAACCACTTTCATCCACTAGACTTGTAAACAGTGGAACAAAAATCAGTAGTTCAGGTGGTTTAAAATACGTCCATGTTGCATTTCGATTTGGATGAATTTTCCAGTACGTTTTACAGGCGTATTTGTGCACCATTTGGTTGGGATAATACTTTTATTTATTTGTTTATTTTTTTTACTGCTAATTTTTTCCACTTCTATTGGTCTCTTCTCTCTTGATCTATGAATAAATTCAACATTTAGTGAATCTTTGTTCATATTTTCTTGGGGAAGGGGGGGGGATCAGGGGCTGTACTCTGAATCAATTGTGAAAATAAATAGCCCGTCCATTGTCCGTTTCATGATTCGGTCATATGGTGATTCGGAGTTACATAATTTGGACAGCCCAACTATCGCCCATAGTTAAGACAAATGACTATCCATTTGGAACCAAATACACAAGTCTAGTTTGTACTACTGGTGGTCAGCTTGGACTATCAGATGGTTACTAGTGAACGTGAAGTATAGAACCAGCACAGGCACGGTAACTGCTAACAGGGACACAGCGGGAAAGCTGGAACTGTCCTGAAATAAATACAGAATAGAATATGCAGAAAAACTCAGAGCCGCTGAAGTGGCTTTTTGTTAGGGCAAAGAATGCAGAGTGAGCATTTGATAAAATCTGCATTTATAAAAGATTATTTTAGCCAGGTTCACTAGACTTTGTGTCAATAAATCTGTCTCAAGATGATGCCGATGTCTGTTCTGTCATTATTGCTTTGACTTGTATTCAGGTGTATCTGAAGTTTGTGGTGACCTCCTGCAAGGTCCCATTAGTTTTTGGAAATTGGGATAGTCAACAAGTGGTTAGAAGAGGTGACGAACCGGGAAATAGTCACACATTTAAAATCTTCAAGTGTATACACTCATCTGAACTATGGGAGCAACTTGATCAGTTTGTGAATTCTTGCACACTCACTGCTGAATTTAATTTAAGAATGGTTTGGTTCTTTATACGGTTTTGAATTGTTTTTGCTAACTTTTGGCAACATTTCTAATGATGGTTGACCGAAATAAATACATCTGTGGGCTTTTTTTATTTTTATTTTTTTTTTACATAAAATTTCACTTTCAGACAGCAAGAAAACCATCCATAGCTGTACGTTGACACTTCCATATCTCAACGTAAATCAAAACCACCTCTCTGAGTCTAGTGTGGAATGATTGGAGTACAGCGCAGTCAGTTAGTATCTCCAGGTTGCAATCGGTTGTGGTCAGTCAGTGGTCTGATTAGATACCGAAAAAGGAAGTAGAAATATTTCTATCTTCTACTCCTTGCCCCTTAACCCTTTGAGCACTAGAGTGATGTTGATGCATTATCAATAATATAGTTTTTGTTAGGCACTGAATTATAGTCTTGCACTGGGCAATACAAGGGCAAAAGCCAAAGGTCATGAAACCCGAAAACCCAAAAGCTGCCAGTCTGTAACACACAGTCCTCTGGTGGCTGAAGGGTTAATCCGAGATGCCATTGAACATCTGCCACTTCGGAGTGGCCTTAGAAGGATGTCAGTGGAAAGTATTATTTAAATGCAGGGCTTGTTCTCGTGCCTCCAGCAATGTAGAGAATCTTGTCCACTTTGCACAAGTGCCGTGTAACTTTGCTTTAATACGCTCATTGTTTAATGGCAGAGTCGCGGCCCAGCTGTTCCCAGAGTAGAGTGAGACTAGGAAGTTGTGTGAATTGTTCCCATAACTGTAGGGCCTGGTGTACGGGAGACAGGGGGTCATTCAGGGCTTTTCTGGTACAAGCACAATGTCAGATCTATAAATGGATTCTTCAAGTTTTATATTGGGGCTTGTTAATATGCATTATGGACAGTTTTTTGTTTGTTTTTTAAGTTGTCAGTCTGTCCTTTGTTTTGATGGACAGTCTATGTCTTTTTTTCAGCAGGCAGCCTTTGTATGTCTCCTTTTTGTTGGCAGTCCATCGTTTCCTTTTGAAGGTTATCTTGTATGTCTCCCTGTTTAATGTGCAGCTTGTGTATTTTTCCTTTGGTGGGCAGCTTTTGTGTTTGTCCGTGTGTTGGGCAGTCTGTGTTTGTCCGTGTGTTGGGCAGTCTGTGTTTGTCCGTGTGTTGGGCAGTCTGTGTGTGTCCGTGTGTTGGGCAGTCTGTGTGTGTCCGTGTGTTGGGCACTCTGTGTGTGTGTCCGTGTGTTGGGCACTCTGTGTGTGTGTCCGTGTGTTGGGCACTCTGTGTGTGTGTCCGTGTGTTGGGCACTCTGTGTGTGTGTGTCTGTGTGTTGGGCACTCTGTGTGTGTGTGTGGTTAAGTAATCTGTGTGTGTGTGGTCTGTGTGTGTTGGCACCCCTGTGTGTGTCTGTTGGGCACCTGTGTGTGTGTCTGTGTGTTGGGCACTCTGTGTGTGTAAGTCTGTGTGTCGGGCACTCTGTGTGTGTGTGTGTGTCCGTGTGTCAGGCACCTGTGTGTGTGTGTCCGCAGGTCGGGCACCTGTGTGTGTGTCCGCAGGTTGGGCACTCTGTGTGTGTCCGTGTGTTGGGCACCTGTGTGTGTCCCGGTGTTGGGCACCGTGTGTGTCCGGTGGTGTTGTACCTGTGTGTGTGTCTGTGTGTGTGTGTCTGTGTGTTGGGCACCCGTGTCTGTGTGGCTAAGCACCTGTGTGTGTCTGTGTGTTGGGCACCTGTGTGTGTCTGTGTGTTGGGCACTCCTTTGTGTGTCCGCAGGTTGGGCACCTGTGTGTGTCCGCGGTGTTGGGCAGCACTGTGTGTGTGTAAGTCTGTGTGTGTGTGTCTGTGTGTTGGGCACTCTGTGTCTGTGTGTTGGGCACTCTGTGTGTGTGTCTGTGCGGCTGGGCACTCTGTGTGTGTCTGTGTGTTGGGCACTCTGTGTGTGTCCGCAGGTTGGGCACTCTGTGTGTGTCCGTGTTGGGCACTCTGTGTGTGTCCGTGTTGGGCACTCTGTGTGTGTGTCTGTGTGTGTGTGTGTGTCTGTGTAAGTTGGGCACTCTGTGTCTGTGTGTTGGGCACTCTGTGTGCGTCTGTGTGTTGGGCACTCTGTGTGTGTCTGTGTAAGCTGGGCACTCTTGTGTGTCCGCGGTGTTGGGCACCTGTGTGTGTCCGTGTTGCTGGGCACCTTGTGTGTGTGTCTGTGTGTGTGTGTCTGTGTGTTGGGCACTCTGTGTCTGTGTGTTGGGCACTCGGTGTGTGTCTGTGTGTTGGGCACTCTGTGTGTGTCTGTGTGTTGGGCACTCTGTGTGTGTCCGCAGGTTGGGCACTCTGTGTGTGTCCGCAGGTAAGCTGGGCACTCTGTGTGTGTCCGGCCAGGTGTTGGGCACCTGTGTGTGTGTCTGTGTGTGTGTGTGTGTCTGTGTGTTGGGCACCTGTGTCTGTGTGTTGGGCACTCTGTGTGTGTCTGTGTAAGTTGGGCACTCTGTGTGTGTCTGTGTGTTGGGTACTCTGTGTGTGTCCGCAGGTTGGGCACTCTGTGTGTGTCCGCGTTGGGCACTCTGTGTGTGTCCGCGTGTTGCACTCTGTGTGTGTGTCCGTGTTGGGCACTCTGTGTGTCCGGGTAAAAGCCGGGCACCCCGTGTGTCCGCAGGTTGGGCACCCCTGTGCGTGTCCGTAAAAGTCGGGCACCTGTGTGTGTCCGCGGTGTCAAGCACCTGTGCGCGGTGTGTCCGGGTAAGTGTCGGGCACTCTGTGTAAAAGCGCAGGTGTCCGCGGTGCTCCAAGCACCTGTGTGTGTGTGCGTGTGTCCGCGTGCCTGGTACCCAGGTGCGTGTGTGTCCGCGGTGTCGGGCAATCATGTGTGTGTGTGTGTCCGCGGTGTCGTAAGCACTCCTGTGTGTGTGTGTCCGCGGTGTCGGCACTCTGTGCGGTGTGTGCGTCCGCGGTGTCGGGCACCCGTGTGTGCGGTGTGCGGTGCGTCGCGGGCACCTGCGGTGTGTGTCGGCACCTTCGGTGTGTGTGTGTGTCGGGCACTCTGTGTGTGTGTGTGTCGGGCACTCTGTGTGTGTGTGTGTGTCGGCACTCTGGTGTGTGTGTCCGGTGGTGTCGGGCACCTGTGTGTGTCTGTAAACCGTGTCGAAAGCACCTGTGTGTGTGTGTGTCTGTGTGTCGGCACTCTGTGTGTGTGCGGTGTGTCTGTGTGTCGGGTAACTCTGTGTGTGTCCGCGGTGTCGGCACCTGTGTAAAAATCCCCTGCGGTGTCGGGCACCTGTGTGTGTGTGTGTGTGTCTGTGTGTCGGCACTCTGTGTGTGTCCGCGGTGTCGGCACTCTGTGTGTGTGTGTCCTGTGTCGGCACTCTGTGTGTGTGTGTGTGTGTCGGGCACTCTGTGTGTGTGCGTCGGCACTCTGTGTGTGTGTGTGTGCGTCGGCACTCTGTGTGCGTGTGCGTACCGGTACCTGGTGTGTGTGTGTGTCGGGCACTCTGTGTGTGTGTGTGTCGGGCACTCTGTGTGTGTGTCCGTGTGTTGGGCACTCTGTGTGTGTGTCCGTGTGTCGGGCACTCTGTGTGTGTCTGTGTCCGTGTGTCGAGCACTCTGTGTGTGTGTGTCTGTGTGTCGGGCACTCTGTGTGTCTGTGTGTTGGGCACTCTGTGTGTGTGTGTCCGTGTGTTGGGCACTCTGTGTGTGTGTGTGTGTGTGTCCGTGTGTTGGGCACTCTGTGTGTGTCTCTGTATTGGGTAGCCCATGAGTCTCTTCCTTTACTGGACAGCCAGTAGGTCTCCCAACTAGGTAGACTGTTTTGAGTGTTCTTGTTTGTTTGGCAATTTGTCTGGGTTTTTTGATTTGTTTCTCTGCTTTGTAGACAGCCTGTATATTTCTCTCTCGGTGATCATCTCTGTTTCATTGATATTATGTGTCTGTCCATTTGGTAGGCAGTCTGGGACCTGTGTGTCTACTTCTAGTTAGCAGTCTGTCTTAAGTCAGCCTCTGCTTCCGTTTGGTATCTCCATTTACCTCTACTGCTAAAGGGCAGTTTTTCTGCCTCTTCCCCTTTGGCTGGCAAACTGCTTGCCTCTAATCCTAATGCACAGAGTGCCTGTCTTCGTACCACGGCTCTGTTGAGAAGCCACAATGCATGGTGGTGTCCAATACCAATATATTGCTCTGCTCCCCTTTGATGGGGCTCCCTTCCATGTTGGCTATTAATAATTACCATTTTGCACATTCAAAGTAATGATTCCATTTATTGTGTGTTTTACCAAGTGTGGATAAATCCTAGCGAAACCAAATAAAAGAATTGCTAAAAAAAATGAAAAAAAATATGTATAAAAACAATGCTAAACAATGTGTTTTCCTGTGGCTACTTGTTTTGATTGGGTCTGGAGATGGAGAAAGGAAATCAGGTTGTGGACATGAGCTGGTCCTCTGAAAACCTCTGCTCGACTCAGCTGTGTTGATAGTTTATTTGATTCAAAACGTAAACAGATCCAGGGGTCTATCTCAGCAATACATGGTCCTCTGATATTTAAACAATTAAAGGACTAAAGGTTTGTGAAGAATAGGAATTGATGTGTCTTGCCTTGACAAAGGTTGATTGAATATTTGTTTTCCACAGCACTCATGCAATCACCGCACTGCTGTTCTGATATGTAACAACTTTCTAACTGAACAGAGTGTTCAGGAAAGTCATGACATGCAGAGATTGGAAGATTCCAGCTGAATTCTGAGGTCTAATAAACGCCAGATGTCTGCTTTCACACCAATACGACAAATTAAGCTTTTCACAGCATGGGGCTCGTAAAAGCTATACATAGATTTACTCAAGAGGCAGGGCAAGGCAAAAATATAAATAATTAGATAAAATAGGTTCAAAGCACAAGTTAGCACTTGAGTAGTAATATGATATTAAAACATGTCTTTCTGTTTAATAAATCCACAACCCGGGTTTCATGCAAAAAAATCTTTGTAGGTGTTTTTTCATAGGAAGTGATAGGTGACAAATCTCTGTTGCTTTATATTCCTTAGTCAAATAGCAGATATAAGCGTAAATAAAATCTGGTTACCTCCAGTAACTTTAACTAGGTAAGGGTGCTGCCATTTTGAATAATTATTATTAACGTCTTCAGACGTTGGGTAAATACTGTTCCATTTTCTGCAATGCCACCTGTTATTAAAAATCGTGTCATGTCTGTAAGGAAGATAAAGGGGTATGTATATTGTATTAACAGTAAGCTTGTTAGAAGGTTTGAGGGAGAAGGGATAGGAGTCATTCAAATGTTAACTAATTTGCATTAAATGCCATAGCTGTGCCTTTTCAGTAGGTAGTTGTGATGTCATATTAACATATGATTTTATGCTTTATATTAACATACACTCAGTGATTTCATATAAACATATTTTCTGAACCTCACATAAAAGACAACGAAAGCAATGGCCACTTTTGTTCGCTGGAGTGAAATCTATTCTTTTCTCAAAATGTTTGTTGGTTTCATCACAGCCCTGGCTTTAAATGGATTGATTCTGGGCACGTAAAGATTTACCGTACTTGCAAAACTGTGTTTACTAGATGAAGTCACAAAGCCAATAATATTCATTACCTCCAGTACATACTCATAGATCCCTGTCTGCATTTAACCTACATATTTACGACCCTGCCCTCCAACACATAGATTGCTATTTTAGGCACAATGGCTGTTTTTTTTTTTTTTTTTTGAAGGGTAGGTGAAAATGTCTGGAGAACACTCTTGAGGACCAAGATGAGTAATGGCTCTGAGTGTTCTAGACCTGTAAATTAGTCTTAGGAACGACTTTGATGTACGCAATGCATAGATACAGGGTGGCTGATGTTAAATTATAGGATATGATAAAAAGCGTGATGGCTAATAGGCCAAATTGTATGATAGGCCACCCTGGGACACATTATAGGTCACAGCAGGAAAAATAAAAATTAATTTAGAGGACTTTTTATTTTTCTCTGTCTGGAATAATTGCTTATTGGTGTAAGATTCCTGGCTATAGCTCCTAGAATAAGCTGAGTGTTTTACAATATTTTTTTAATTTTGTTAAATTTTGGTTTGGTTTGGTTTAGTTGTGTCGTGGTTATAGTTGCTCCAGGAGTTACTGCTGTAAGCAAGCCCCAAGACCAATATTGCATCCTATATTCTGGAATCATTCCTCAAGTGGCCTGCCCAAGATTATCTCTTTCTTCCTGTAGTTCATCTCTTGGGGATGCTTTAGATACAAAAAATAAGATACAACAGATGATGAAGTCTAAAAATGGCTCTCTAACTATAGTCCTTTTACTGGTGGCACCAAGTGTCTAGACTCGCATGTAGATGCATATCTATACAGTATTGATTCTTTGTATTTTTTATATTTGCAGTTTAGAGCATACCTCCCAAGTGTCCCTTCTTAATAGGGACAATCCCTATTTTGGTCCCAAATCCCTCTGCCTCCTTTTCTATCTTAATGTCCCTCAATAGGATTTCCATATTGTTGGTGTCTGAGTGTACAACAGAGCTCCACAGCAATAATACTCCCAGTAATGTGTCTGAGTGTATAACAGAGCTCCACAGTAATGATACTCCCAGTAATGTGTCTGAGTGTATAACAGAGCTCCGCAGTAATAATACTCCCAGTAATGTTTGTTTAAACTACAATAAATGTGTTTAGAAATCAGTCTGTGTAAATAAAATACATTGTTCTTGTTATAAATTACATTTTTTGTTTCATTTTTTTTAAATGTATTTTTCAATCCCATTTTTATTGACCTATATTCATGGCAAGAATATGAGACAATATATAAATTTTCACAAAGCATGGCTCATTTTAAAATGAATTGAGTGGTGAATGGAGACGGTATGATTCAGATTAAATATAGTACATCGTAGATGCGGTATAAAACTTGCACAGAAATTTGCCCAAACCTAATAAAATAAAATTTAAAAAAATAACAAATATGATAACGAGCAGCTTGAAAGCAATGGCAATCCGTACCACTGAAACCGGTTAGAAAGTACTTTGGCATTAGAGTAAATTTAACTGAAATTATATTATTGAAAATGAGTGGTAAAGAAAATCAAATAAACAGTATAGAGCTCTCGGTTGGCGTTATCATCTTAATTCAACTTCCATGCTGGGGTATTCCCTTCTCAAAACGTCCTCCATCTTAAAGATAAAGTCCGTTCCACCTGCCCCATGCCACAACTAGAACCCATATGCATTGCCTGCTGATCTGGCCACATGTTGCACAATAATCATCCCAATAATTGTCTCAATGGTTTCATCTCCAATAGCATCAATCCAAGGCCTTTCGGGTATGCGGGCTGCACATGGGTGATGATGCCCCAGAGGCTCTTGACCCAGGTATGCAGTAACGGACTAGAAGTATCTGAGATAAGTGCAGAGTTGTTGACTTAAGTAAGGCTTCAGCAAAGCGTCTATGTAGTGTAACCTAAGATCATATACAGAGCTGATGAAAGCTTGTAAGGTTATTGTCGAGTACTGGTGAGTAAGTCCCATGTAAAGCAAATACAATGTAAATTATAAATTTTTGCACCAGTTTTTATAGTATAAAAAGCTGCATTAGGACATATCTTAATGTTGTAAGTGTCCTACATTATAACCTTCATTTTATTTGAAAGCAGATAATCTATTTGAATGAAAATAGGGTTAAAACATTGCCTCCAAGCACCATAACCACTATAAGCCTGCAGTGTAGGGCTAGGTCATTAGCTCAGAATTTCACCCAATTGTTCTCATTCAGCGAACAAAGTCCTACAGCGCCCTGTGTGTATGTATATATGTACGTATGTATATTGTGTGCATGTGTTAAGTGTATGTGTGGGGTTTTTTTTGTTTTTGTTTGTTTGGTTTTTGGGGTTTTTCTGACAATTTGCGTTTGAGGTTGACACGTGTCCACTGTTTATTGGATTTTTTTATTTTTTTTGCTATGAAAGGCAAGCCGTGAACATCCTTTTGTACCTAGGCAAACCAGATAAGAGAAAGAGACTAGAATTTCTGTAAAACCTGTTGTTTCTGGGGTTTGAATGGGTTCTGAGAGATCAGAAACTGTGTCATTAAAAGCCCACAGAAGAATCTCAGTAGAGCAGCAGGTGGGTTGAAATGTGTGCGTGTGTGGGTTTCATTATTTTATTTTTATTTTTTTTCTTGTCTTCTAAGCTGCAGAAAATGCAGTTGAATGTTCTGTACCAGTACATTACCTCTTAAGGTGGGAGATGTAATTTCTGTAAAAATGTCAAATGCATTTAAGAACTAAAATTCGATGACAGTAAAACCAGCATGTTCAATTCATACCGCGGTGGAATTTAAAGCAACAGATTATTATTTCATTATATTAGCTCTGCCTGTAGCTCCATTTATTGGGATTTAACTTATTTCTCATTTGTTTGAGGCATGAACATAGCAGATATACAATATTTGTAGTTTTCAGCTATGATGGAGCCTGCTCTGATCACTCTTCAACTGGCTCATGACTCAACGTTTAGCTTCCCCTAAAAGAGTATAATCACTCTGCCTGGCTCGTTCCTCTGTTCCATTCACACCAATGCACAGGACTGCTCTATTTTCCATCCCTGAGACTGTCCTATAGGACCATAGCAGTCACTAACCATCTGGAACTCTAAATCGGACAAGTACGAGGCGGTGCAATTTACACTTATTGCCACTCTGTTACCTAGTCCCCAGGAGAGCGCTTAGTAGAGGAGAGATGGGGAAGATGAGAAAATATCTTAGCCCACATAGAACTAGGGGGAGCCCCCTTCTCCAGAGTCAGGAGGTCTCCTTCTCTGGAACATGTCCTTAACTGGCAGCAGCCTGGGCCATTCACCGCATCGGAAAATAGCCCCGGCCTGGCTAAACTTAACTTAATGCAAGCAGAATGCTTGGTTGTATAGGGAGAGGTATTAGCAGTAGAAAGAGGGAAGTGCTCATGCCATTGTACAGAACACTGGTGAGACCTCACTTGGAGTATTGTACACAGTACTGGAGGCCGTATCTTCAGAAGGATATTGATACCTTAGAGAGGGTTCAGAGAAGGGCTACTAAACTGGTTCATGGATTGCGGGATAAAACTGACCAGGAAAGGTTAAAGGATCTTAACATGTATAGCTTGGAGGAAAGACGAGACAGGGGGGATATGATAGAAACATTTAAATATATAAAGGGAATCAACACAGTAAAGGAGGAGACTATATTTAAAAGAAGAAAAACTACCACAACAAGAGGACATAGTCTTAAATTAGAGGGACAAAGGTTTAAAAATAATATCAGGAAGTATTACTTTACTGAGAGGGTAGTGGATGCATGGAATAGCCTTCCAGCTGAAGTGGTAGAGGTTAACACAGTAAAGGAGTTTAAGCATGCGTGGGATAGGCATAAGGCTATCCTAACTATAAGATAAGGCCAGGGACTAATGAAAGTATTTAGAAAATTGGGCAGACTAGATGGTCCGAATGGTTCTTATCTGCCGTCACATTCTATGTTTCTATTACTTGGTTAGTTACATCTGATCCGGGAGCTTTTTGGACCTTTTTAGCCGTGTCCCCGGGATGTATAATTTCTGGACATACTGTTTTGGGGTTACAGTTGTAAGGCAGCCTGTTGTCTAGAAGTAGACTATAAGCTCGTTTGAGCGGAGTCATAATATTGTAAAGTGCTGCGGAATAAGTTGGCGCTATATAAATGCAGTTGTTAATAATAATAAAATTATTCCCAGTTAATTGAGTTATCCCCCAGAAACCGCGGCACCAGGGATGGAATCTATTGTCAACGTTGATGACCACCTGTTGTGATTCCTACTATAAATATGTTCCTGTGTCCCTTCACCAAGTGTCATCTGGTGCTTTGGAAAAAAGGCTACAATCACTTCAGTGCTCCCCACCCTCCCCGTCCTTCACCCAGTGAGAGGTAACTTTGACAGAGGTACTCAGCCGAAGTAGTGGAGCACCTTCACATCATACTTCCGTCTTATTTCACCTTTTAAGTGATACTACTTGATGGAATAAATTATTTGTTCCTGAATGTCTGCATGACCCAGCCAATTATGATTCTCACTCCACTTTCTATAGCTGAGCTTTTCCCATCAGTGGTGCTGGGAGTTCAAATGTCAACTTTCTTCTGTTGACATCTACTTTTGTAAGTCGTTCTACATCATCACTTGTAAAAATGATGGACCGGGAGCCAAGATGGAGGCCATCATTACCAGATTAGAAATAAATACAGCAAAGAGAATTTTATCATTTAACTATTATTTTTTCAGACCTTAAAAAGTAACTTAAAAAAAATAAAATAAAAAAAAAAAGAGATTTAATGGTTCCCTTTTAAGGTAAAAAAGAAAAACTCCGCAGGTGGCAAGGAAGGAAAGAAAGCATGGGTCGTACAAAACAAAGAAATAAAAAAAAAAATCACCCAAAAAAATTTAGACTAAAGATTAATAGAAAAAAAAACAAAAACACCCAACGTATCTAAATGCAAGTGCACATTTTTGCGAACATTTGGGTGCCGGAATACCTATGTAAGTCGTTACGTACTGTGCATATATACCAACACATGTTCTGTTTGTTCATAATCCTCTTATTTGGTTCATTGCCTCTAGGATTTGGTACAGATGACTAATTTAAGATCTATTTAAGACCGGATAATTTAGCTTTTCCTTGAGGATCAGCCTAAGAACCATTTAGTTACGGCAGTAGGGGGCACATCTCTATACAGAAATTATGTGATGGACTATTGGTATTCCAATTACTCTTCAATGCAGTTTAGTTAATTACTTATGACTTGTGCTGATAACTTTTACAGCAAACTGGGTTCATTTTTCTTCTCTTTTCTCCATGATAAAACCTGACCTTCTTGGATTTATTGAGAATACTCTATAGTGTTGTGGAGCTCTGTAATACATATATCAACCACTTTTTCTTTTAGAAGCACGCATCCAGAAGGGAAGGAAATGTTGCCCAAATAGAAGGCCTTCGATTAGGTTTACCAGAATTCTGGGAAATGTAGTCCAACACCTGGAAAGCCATTAGTTAGACATCCTACCAAATATCTTACAGGCAAAAATTGGCCAGACGTCTTGGTAGATGTCTCCACCAATGAGGCATTGAGATACGATATTGGTGGATCGTGAAGAATCGTCAAACTTTGATCCCCATTTATTTTCCGACTACAATTGTCCTTCACCTCTGCCATCTTCAAATCGTCCAAGAATCTTTCAAAAGCTGTGGGCATTGTCACCTATTAGTATTTAAAAGTCCCTTTCTGACCACCCCAGAAAACCATCTTGAGATATTTTTGCTCTAATTTCTCATTCATTGCTTATTTAGAAACACTCCTATATTTAACGCTCATTCATTTTTTAAATTTATTTTTTATTTTTTAAGATTGACTTAAATTTCTAGTATATGTTAGTATCAGGCAACATTATTGGCGCTTGTAATGTGTATTTCTAATAATTATAGCTGTGCCAGAATAATTGGACATAAAAGCATTCATTTTGTACATGGAAGTAGTACACTTAAATGACTGGGGTTTTTAGCCACCCAGAATGATTTTCATGATAAAATGTATTTTCGCTTCCAAAATTAAGCACACGTTTGTTTAACGGATTGCTAATTGAGCGTGCAATTTAGACTGGGATTTCAGAGTTGATGTAAACAGTTTCTGAACAGCAAATAGTTTTAAATAAAATAACAAAAAAAGTAACATAGCAAGGTTCCTCGCATGCAATTTATTTGTTTCTGGAAAAAAAAAAAATCACAGAAACTTTCATGCAATTTTAAAAGCAGATAAAAGTTAGGAATTCTATAAATATATGCCAGCATGTTGTTGTTAATGCTATTGCTTTGCAAAACCTCATGTACGTGCTATATTTGATCTTTCCATATATAGATATATATATATTCCTGTTTTGATAATCATTACAATAGTGGACACTATTTGGGGGAGGTAATACTGCAGCAGGGGTCTCTCTGACCCACTTCCCTCTTCCATCAAATGTTTCATTTTTTTCAAAATTTTAATTTAATTTTAATTTATTTTTTTGTTCCTGTTCTTTTAGAGTGTTTTAATCCTCCTTGGCATCTTGAGACATGCTGGGTTTATTTTTTGGCCACAAGTAAGCTCCTGAGTTCAGCTAAATATTGAAGTAATTGATTGCTTATGGACAAGTTCCTTCTTAAAACCCAAATCTCATTTGGAGTCAACATGAAGTCAGTAGGGTTTGCATGTCTATCTGAGGAAACAATTTAATATTATCTGCTGAGTTAATTTAGAGTTAAGTCCAACAGAGCAGAATTAGTCATCTATGGTCCAGGGTTTAGACAGGGGCCTCAGAACCTGCTTGTGCCCATTTACCATATAGCTAGGTGAAGAATTAAGGAGGGTTCAAACTTGCATCCTGTGGGATCTTAATCCTTGTCTGCAGCCCAATTGTGACCAGGTTACCACAAACTAGAGCTATGTAACTCTAAGATCTATCTAAGTTAGCTTGGTTATAGACTACGGTAGATTCAAAGAATCAATTAATATGTAAATCTAACAAGGCAATTATTTTGCTGTATTAAAAATAGCATGATACCATTATAGTACTGTTTATATCAGCATGTGTCATCCCAGCCCAAGGTTGGAGACAGGAGTTCGTTATAAACTGTGCCGTTTTAAAATGCTCAAAAACTGTTCTGTTTGTAGTTATTCAGTTAGTAATTATGTTAAAATTCACATTTTGCAATGACATAAGTTTTCTTAAATTATTAGTCATAGTTACTAATTCTCTATCCATGATGTGTTTATCCGCATACCACCGTAAGTAAAAGGTGATTGCCCGAAAAATACTTTTTCCAAAGTATCAAGGGTGGATCCAGAACCAGAATTTGGGAGGGACACAGCTGAATTTTGTGTCCGGTACTCTCTTTAGAAAATGGACACATGCATTTGCACATTCACAGACACGCACGCTAATAAACATACAGGGTTTTTTACTAAGGTGAGAATTCAAAGTAAATTTAAATTTAGGCCAGATTAGTTGAACTGGAAGCATAGATGGCTTGGAGAATTTTTCCAGTCTGGCTATCTTGACCCTAAGTTTGAAAGTCACTTTAAATTCTCAATTTAGTGAATAACCCTGACGGCTACATTTACACCCCCACGCACTGGTTCATACATTACAAAGTATACAATGTAGTTATTTCAGTTCCAAACTGTCTAAAAGCATGTTAGCCTTTGACATTATTGTTCGGGATTTTATATAGAAATTAACCGATCTGTAGATGTTGTTCACATCAACATGCGCTGACATATATCCTCTCCGTTCCTTTTAGGCGTTTCTACACAGGATAAGACAACATGCCATCGACCAGACCGAGAAGATATCAGAGGAACATGTCAAGGTATGTACATCAAACCATATATATTTATATTTGTTTATTTAAATGAGGACACTGTCAGTTGATTGCACTATAATAATATACACGTGGCTGGGGCAGAACAGCCAACCAACTTCTGGATATTTAATAGTAAGGGGCAGAACAGCCAACCAACCAACTTCTGGATATTTAATAATAAGGGTCAGAACAGCCAACCAACCAACTTCTGGATATTTAATAATAACGGGGCAGAACAAAGCGGTTATTGCCCCTGTGTGACATGACATTGTTAGCTGGATGCCCTGTGAGTTTACAAATCTTGAGGAATCTCGAGGAGAATTTGGATAAATATCCTTAGGCAGACTTCTTCCCCTCCCAGCATGAACCCTTGAGATAAACTATCCCAAAATAAATATTGTGGATTGTGATTATCTTTAATTGTTACATTTAGACTTTAATAGCAGAATGGGGAAACTCCAAGTTAGACGTTTTTCCAACTTTGTTAATCTGACGTGAATCTTGCACCTTTGTTGTCAGATCAGGATGTGGTTAATGCAACAGTTAAGAATAATGATCTGTATTGTCGGAGCCATTTATCTCCCCTTTATTCACTCCATCTCTTCTCCAATCTTCTATTCCTCTTCTATAGTATCGTCTTCCCCTCTTCCATCAAGTTTTCCAATTTTTCTTTTTTTTAGTCTTTTTTTTTTTGGTCTAATTGTTCTTTTTGTTCCCCATTATCTCCGATTGTTTTACCCCCTGATTACTCATTCTGGCTTTTCCTCGGTCTTTGAGACATTTCTCTCTTAAACGTATTTTCTTATTCCACCTCTATCAATGAGTCCATCCTTTTTCTTTCCCCATTTATCTCTCAATGTTTTTCTTTTCATCCTTAATATTCTATGTATAAGTCATATTTCAAACAACGGGGCATGTTAAAATGTTACTAAAGGGTTAGTTTGACTAAAATCATCCTTCTGGCACTAGTACCACTGCAACAAGCAGGAAAAACAAGAAAAATATGTACTATTTGATAAGCTATGGTAATCTACTGTGATCATTAAAAAGCTTGTAGTAGTTATCTGTACTGGAATATCGTTTAAGGTTAGTTGTGTGGAGAGTTTGTCTTTTTTTCATATTGCAAAAAGTGCAGATTTAAATAGAAAGTGACACTTTTATAAATTAACCTGGTTACACCCCCTTGGCTTTCATTCAGTCAACTGGTAATGTTACTTCCTGGTTTGGTTAGCTCAGTGAAGCTAAACTCAGTAGCAGGGCCGCCATCAGAAATTTTGGGGCCCCTGACAAAGCACAAGGTCTGGGTCCCCTCCTACCCTCTCCCCGGGCCCGCCCACGCCCTACCTAGTCTGCTGACAACGATGCAGGACTAAATGTGGTGTGTATAGTGGAAGTGAATTAGAATGTGTGTAATGGATGTAGTGTTTGTGTATATTAGATACTGTTTGTGCAGTGAATGCAGAGTGTGTGTTTGTGCAGTGAATGCAGAGTGTATAGTGAACGCAGAGTGTGTTTGAGTAGTGGATGTAGTGTGTGTACAGGGATGTAGTGTTTGTGTGTACTATTCTAGATGAAATGTGTTTAGTGTCTGCAATGTCTGCAGTGGATGTAGTGGGTGTATTAGACACAGTGTCTGTGTATAGTGAATGCAGAGTGTTTCAATTTGTGGTGGATGTAGTGTGTGTACTGTGAATACAGGATGTTTGTGTAGTGGATGCTGTGTGTACAGTTAATGCAAAGTGTATGTTAGTGTAGTGAATGCAGAGTGCGTGTCGGTGTAGTGAATGCAGAGTGCGTGTCAGTGTAGTGAATGCAGAGTGTGTGCATAGTTTAGTGAATGCAGAGTGTGTGTTAGTGCAGTGAATGCAGAGTGTGTGTTAGTGCAGTGAATGCAGTGTGTGTGTTAGTGCAGTGAATGCAGAGTATTAATGTGTAGCGAATGCAAAGCGTGTGTCAGTGTAGCGAATGCAGAGTGTGTGTCAGTGTGTAGCGGATGCAGAGTGTGTGTCAGTGTGTAGCGGATGCAGAGTATTAATGTGTAGTGAATGCAGAGCGTGTGCGTTGTGTTGGTGTGTGTGTGTGTAAATATGCAATCTGGGGGGGAGGAAGGGGCATTTTCACAGTAACTTTATTTTAAATTAATTAAATGTTCCCCCCCCCCCCCTCCCTGCTTCTTACCTGTGTCCAGGGAGGGGGGAGATTCCATTCCCTGGTGGTCCGGTGGCATGGGGGGACCCCAGGCTCCCTGTTACTGCAGAGGGGGCCCAGCACACTGCTTCTGCACATTCCTGTCCTCTCTTCCAATAACTCTCGCGAGACCTATTAGAAGAGAGGAGAAGAGTCAAGGCAGTGTGCTGGGGCCCCTCTGCGGTAACAGGGAGCCGGGGGCCCGCGGCTGCACACGTAGCGAAATTTGCTATCTACATGTGCAGAGAGGGAAAGAGGACCGCCGGGCCCGTGACAACCATCATGGTTGTCACTCCCTGATGGCGGCCCTGCTCAGTAGGCCGCAATTGCCCAGAACACCTGTCTTCGAAGATTTCTCAGTGAGCTGCACTAGGAAGTCTTTGATTGGACAGTTACTGAAAGTCTAGACAGGTCTGGGAGGGGAGGGCTTGCAAAGGCTGCAGACGAGAGAAATTTCAGGTTTTGCAAGCCCTTTTAAATATACCTCCAATAAAAAAGCTGCATAATTAAACATATGCAAGTTTTTATTTGTAGTATATCTACTAAACAGTGATTTTTATTATTTTGTTATTGGATAGTGGAGTGTCCCTTTAAGTGCATTGTATTAGTTATGGTGCTTTAAGTGCCTCATCCGCATTGACAAAAGGTAATCTATACTTGCTTATTATCATCAATTTTGTCCAATACGGACTGTAGTAATAGGCTGAGAGTGCTGGGCTAAGCCATCTGCAGCGGCTGAGGAGGGTAGATCATTTAGAGCCCCATTTTTTGTGTGTGTTTTGTTATTTTCTAAATGTTCTAAACATTGTTTTTTGTTTTTTTGACCAAACCAAACCGTGGTACGGTACCTAGCAAGTTGAGCTGCAGTGGTTATGGTGTATATAGTGCCCCTTTAAGGATAAAATGATGTTTGGGCAATGTAATTGTGTCTAACCTTTGTTTGAGTAAGGCTCAATTCTAGAAGGGAAAACACACACTTTTAATGTATAGGATTTCCTTCTTGGGGAAACTCCTCTGATAAAATTTACTCCGCAGTAGATTGTTCTGCTATAAGGACGGGTCCTTCAGCTGCTGAGAATCTATCGAGGAATGCAAAGTGAAGAGAGATAGCTTCACAATGCAGTAGCAGGAAACGTTGGAGGAGACGACTTGGCAAGCCCTCTTTAAATTCACAGGAGCCAGCGTTCAACACTAGGGAAATGCACGGGGGAAACAAAAACAAACCGAGCACCCTGAGATTTGACGACAACGTCCTGAAATAACAAGACTTGCAAAGGAGAACAAAATGGGGAAAAAAAATCCATTCTGCTTAATAACATGGGAAAACTCTATGCTTTGTGCGTTTTTTTTTCTTTGTAGATAAGTCCTGTGTGTTTTCTTTGGCGTAGTCAGGAACCACTTGTTGAATTGGATTCTTGTTGCCCCGAGCTAATTAGGTTTTAATTATATATTTGAAAGGAAATAATCGGATTATTGAAAGGTTGGGTAAATTGGGCAGGATAATTAAGTTGACGAGACCCCAGTGGTGGACGTGACTCTTGTTTTAGGTGTCAGATTAGTTCACTTGTTACTGTAAATTGTCACGATATGTGATAACAATACGAAAGGTCGAACGGTAATTTACACAATCTGAAAAATTAGATGTCTTGGGGTTTGAAAAAGAATACTGAAGAATCTGTAATCTCCTTAAACCTCTGATGTTCAGTGAAGGTCTAATGGAGGTAGTGACATTTTTCACTTCCATTTTTTTTAGGGCACAGTCTCCTAATTCTGACCTCCGATCAGATTCCGATAGTGCCGTATTTCACAGCATAACAGTCGCAGATTTTGTGTGGATTTGCTTTTCTTAAAAATGGGGATGCAACCGTTACGTGAAGCTTTAAGGGCTTTTTAAAGTTTTTAAAGTTTTGCTAATATAATAAAACTATAGTTGCTGATAACAAAGTTGCTGAGAATATGCATATTTCCTAATACATCACACGAACTCTGATCCTGATCCCTGTCTCCCAGTTGTGACTTTGATCCCTGTCCTCCTGTTGTTTAAGCTAAGAACATGCACATTTCCTAAGGCATTGCACAGATAACATGCATTAAAATACAATAAACTGATAGGTAATAAATCCTCTCTTGAATATAAGATCAGTAGGATGTTCGCCATCAGTTTTCAAGAATAGGAATGTCTCACAACAAAACCAGCAATGGTCCATCGTGTGACTATTACGTGATGAATTGCATTTGAACCAGTTTTTGGACTGAAAAACCAGGGTGCGACCATTACGCGATGGTGACTATTATGCGGTGAAATACGGCATTTTTCCTTATAAATGTCTCCTGAACCGATCATTCTCTATAGCAAAAAGCTAAATAAATAAAAACTTTCTTTATTTCATTATCACTAGACAGTATCTACAAGTGACTTAAAGGGACAGTGTACCTCAACAGTAACTATTGATAGGATTATATAGATAAGATGAAATGCTTTGATATCCCCAAGGACTGTACAATAAAAAAGACCTCTTCTGCTTTTTTTTATTTTTAATTATTAGTGGTGGTGGTGGGGGGGTAATCTATATTCCTCATTTGCATTACAATTCTAAAATAATTATTGCTTTTAAAACATATGCACTGAGCTCTCAGGGTTTATAGAAAATGTCAGCCTAATTTTGAACCATAGGAATCTGTTTTACATTCCAATCTTTGACTGTAAGAAGGTGACTCATTGAGAGACTGCACACAGCAGCACTCGGCTAAGAGAGCACATTGACAGCGAGCTAGGAGAGACCGCACACCTAGATGTGGGCTCCCAAATTTTTGTGCTAATTGCATGTGGGCCTAAAAGAAGCTTATGTCATGTTCATCTTTAAAAAGCAGTGACACAGCTCTCGCTGCAGTCTGTAATGCAAGCAAGATTGTAGCCCAGTGATTTCATATTAATGAGGTCAATCATATAGACTGATCAGCCACCGCAATAAAACCACTGACAGGTGAATAACATTGATTATATCGTTACGATGGCAGCCGTCAATGGGTGGAATATATGAGGCAGCAAGTGAACAGTCAGTTCTTGAATTTTATGTGTTGGAAGTAGGAAAAATGGGCAGACGAAAAGATCTTAGAGCTTTGGACAAGGGCCGAGCAGTGGCAAATAGACAACCGGGTCAGAGCATCTCCTAAACAACAAGTCGTATGGAGTGTTCCCAGTATGCAGTGGTTAGTGCCTACCACAAGTGGTGCAAGGAAGGACAACTGGTGAAGTGATGTCATGGTAATGGGCACCCAAGGCTCAGTGATGCACATTAGCAGGGTGTGTGTGTGTCTGTGTGTGTCTGTGAGTGAGTCAGTGATTGTGTGTGTCAGATTATGTCAAATCAGTATGTGTGTATGTCAGTGTATCTGAGAGTGTGTGTCGGTCAGTCAAAGTAGTCTTTAACCGGAAGAGGTGTGGCATTGACAAAGGGATGGGGCAAATGTAAATTAGGGGGTGCCCGAGTTCCGTCATGCCTAGGGCAGCACAGATCCAAAATACACCACTGGCCTTGATACATCTGACCTGTTTTGGCAGCACAAGAGGGATCTACACGATATTAGGCAGGTGGTTTTAATGTTGTGGCTGTTCAGTGTACACACTCCAGGAAATTTGACATAGCAATAAAATTATCAGCAAAGACATTACACATATTATTATTATTATTATTATTATTAAGATGATAATACATTTTTTGTGTTGGGCATGATGCTACTTTTTAAGAGGGATTTATTAATTAAATAGTGAATTGGAATAAGATGAGAGTAGATTTGAAAAATATATGCAAAATATCAGAAATAGGCGGTAAATAAACCATTGCCATTGGAGATTTTTTCTACTCATTTTGACTAATATGGTCTTAAAGAAGGCCTGTTATAAACACTGTTATTTTTGCAGGCAAATACCCAAGATGCCACATGATTTCCTTAGAGTTCTCTCATTTGCACGGAATACTGTTAAGTGACCTTTAAATATTTTTTAGAATGCAGAATATGCCATTACCTTTTCAAGTGACATTTTATTTTTTTATTTTCCGAGCCAGTTGCCAACTGACTGGAATTCACGGTTTAGCAAACAATCCCCCATTTCTCTGTTTATGGACTGTCTGATGCACTGCTGGTCTCGGTTGAGGAGAGAAACACAGGGAGCACCTGCTTTGTAAACTCAAGCTCTGACAAATGTCTCAGTCTTTTTTGCTTGTGGATGGGGAAATCGCCCGGTTAGTTATTTAGCCGAGCACCAAGGCGCCTTTGTGCGTAACAGCTGAGATGAGATACACATTGTGTCTCACTGAAAATGAAAGCATTTTGTGCAAAGTGACAAAAAAATATTAACCAGCTCAGCTGTCCCCGTTTTACTGAAGAACCATTGAGCCGGATGGGATGAGAGAAAGCCTTGATCTTTAAACTCTTATTGTGCTCGAGGCCGTTAGGCTCTCAAGATTCAGCGTCAAATGTGCTTCTTTCATCCTGCAACATTAAATTGGATTTCATTCTAAATTCCTTTAAACATCTTTATTGTGGCTGAGTATCAAGGGAAATATAGCTCGGAAAGAGCCAAGGCTACCATGACTATTTTATCTTAAAGGAACACTGTAGCGTTAGTAATTGAAACATGTATACGCTATAGTTTTACTATACATTCTTTTTTTTTTTTTCTTTCTAACATGTCAGCCATTTATTTATTTTTCTTTCAAAAAAAAAAAACCTCACTGCATCGGGCTCCGTCCTGCCTTCTGCCGTCCACCTCCTCAGCTGAGATCATCAAGATTGATAATCTCAGCCAATCCAATATTTCCCAGTGGCGAAACATTGGAAAGCTAATGCGTTTGTATGGCAAAACACTCAATGAGTAGCATTCGATTGAGAATCAGTTTTAACTCTGTTCTCAATGAAGAAATGCCTCTAGTGGCTAGAAGTGTGTTAACCCTGCAATGGAAGTATTGCAAAGTATATACAACTTCAGTGTTTTACATTGTGGTGTTTAAAGTATAGGATCACTGCACCCAGACCACGTCATTGAGATGAAATGGTCTGGGTTCCTTTAGTATTCCTTTCAACTATTATATTAGACGTCATAACCAGTGCAATTATTTTATTGCAGATTTTTGTTGTGTTTATGGTACTGGGAGTCTTTAAATTTATTGCATATCCGTGGCATTACCCCCAGCACTCTACGCCCTCCGCTTAGCTACATAATCCGTAAAGTCCTTAATTTCCCAGCCACAATATTTGTAAAATGTGATCACACACTGCATGATCGCTCTATACAACGGTTGGCGCAGTCGAATTACCCTTAACCTATTTGATGCTGCCGTACTGACGCAAACTCTCTCTCAATTCAGCGAGAGGATTAATGGCGCTGCAGGTTTGACAAAAACAGGAGTTATTGCACCCAGAACATCCTTACACCATAACCACAAGAATAAACTGTAATAATGTAATATGATAACTGTGATTATAAAATAGGCTGTGGGGGGTTATCTTGGCGACAGAGAGGTAGGACCCTGTTTTTATCAAACGCCTTAAAAAAAAAGAAGGGTCTGCTTCCATACTTTCTTTGCCATATAATTACATAGATAAATTATTGCAATTAAAGTGGTCAGAATATGTGTTCCGTTTTTTCATGGATTACATTTACTGATTTCCTTTTGATTCCTTTTAGATTTTGTTCTCGAACATCGAAGATATCCTGGAAGTCCACAAAGACTTTTTGGACGTGCTGGAGTCCAGCTTGCAGCCAGAACCGCAATCACAACACGAGCTGGGAAATGTTTTCTTAAAATTTGTAAGTAGCAAAGTTTTTTTTACACGTTATCAGAGGGTCACAGCTTCCTCTCCTCACTTGTTTCGCGAGGGAGCGTTTGAAACCTGATTCTTTGTTGTCTCACTTATCAAACTCATATGGATTTTATTAGATTATGCAGAGGAACCTTGGTGGGAAAGTTGTGAAAACAATAAAAGCAGACGTCACTGATAAATATATACAACTCCTCACAAAGCAAATGAGCCAGTATTTTTAGAAGCTTTGCCAGTTAATATAAGTTAACGGTCGGGTGTTCAATGCACCTGAATGCGCTGAATGGCTTTCTCTGGATTCCTGTATGTCAAATGGATAAAAGGTGACACTCTCTAAAGCTGTTAGGTGCAGTGGTCATTTTTGAGAATACTCTTTACAAAAAGTTCAATTTAAAGGGGCACTCTTGGCACCCAAACCATGATAGGCTATTATAATGGTTTTACTGCAAGGAGCTATGGATAGGGCCAGTGCAAGGATTTTTGGCTACATAGGCAAAGATGCAATTTGCTAAACACCCCTCCCCTTTCTCTCGCCTCTCGAATTTCTTAATCCTTTTGCATTTCTTATCCTCCCTTTTTTGTCTTACAGTGCCATTTAGTACATCTTAACCCCCCATTTATTCTCTTGTGTTACTTACTTCCCCCAGCCCCTTTGTCTGTCTCTTTTGCCCCTTCCCTAACCTTTCTCTTTTGCCCCTTCCCTAGCCCCTTTGTGTTTCTTTGTGTGTCCCAGCCCCACTGTGTGTCTCTTTCTCTCCACAGTCCAATATTTGTGATTGTGTTTTAATCCTCCAGCCCCCCATGTGTTTCAATCCTCCAGCCCCCCATGTGTTTCAATCCTCCAGCCCCCATGTGTTTAAATCATCCAGCCCCCATGTGTCTCATTCTCACAGCTACAGGTAGAGCACCATTTTTTTTTTTTCTCCTAACATTTTTTTGTTTTACAGGGGTCACAGTGGCACCCACATTTCAGAACCCTCTGCTCTTATGTGATAATGACAATGTTTCACTCAGTTCGGCATCACCGAATATATTAATGTCTGGTTGGTACGGCTGGATCCTGCTTACATTTACAAATATTTCTGCCGAATAACAAAGCAAAACTTCCTCATTACCACTTTGGAGTCAGAGGAAGATGGACTGTAGGTTATTGTGTTGTGACTTTAATATATATATATACTGAAATAAATGAAAGACGCTCAAATTGGTGAATTTATTAGATTTTGATTGTGTTTTTTACTTTACATATGAACATATGCCAGACATCACAAATGTAATGAATAAAAAAAACAAATTCCTGTGCATCCTGTTTTGAGAAATGGAAAGAAAAAAAAAGGAAAAATGACAGACACCACGAAAGTGAGATGTACACAGCCATAAGGCTGCTGGAACACAGACATAACTGTGATAGTGACACGTAAAAGCGTTACGTCTTGCCAGATTCCTGTTTCTCCCTATTTGGTGGTGATGGTTGTTTGTTTTTTTTTTTTTGTTTTTTTTTTTGTGGTTCTGCAACAATTTGGATTTTAGTTTCTCCACAATAGTCTGTGCAATACAAACAATTCTAGCGCAAAATCAATTTAAAATATATATCCCTCTATAAGATAGAAGGCCTGAGAGCATGGATAAATATTGTCTTAAATTGCATCCTATAGCAGTCATTCACAGAGCAGCAGTGTAGCCTTAACTGGACCAATCACAGCTTTACAGGGGCAGCCAATAGTAGGGATTTTTTATGATTTACAGATAACCTCAGCAAGAGCTTACCTCCCAATACCTTTTGATTTGGAAAGAAAGTCCTGAATTTGTCCTCCATTCCCAGTTATTTTTTTTTTGATTCAAGAGGTTTTCTCAAACTGGGAGGCCATAATTAGATGTGCTTGTGTCGTATAAGTGTAATACAGAGCATTCAGTCAATGCATAAGCAATACAACAGCCC
This sequence comes from Pelobates cultripes, assembly GCA_933207985.1. Classification (NCBI taxonomy): domain Eukaryota; kingdom Metazoa; phylum Chordata; class Amphibia; order Anura; family Pelobatidae; genus Pelobates; species Pelobates cultripes. Next base: position 245,698,044 of record OW240917.1, read on the forward strand.
GGGCCAGTCTGCAATGGACTGCACGTTGACAATACCTATCGGAAGTTAAAACAGGAAGTGTTAATGGGATCCCGATGCTCTGATCCAGTTAACTAATGAATACTAAAAAGATTAGTTGTAAATAAAAATACCCTTTTACATTTCTGCTTATATTAGTTATGTGTTGTTTTGTACATCATTTCTCAACCCGATACTAGGACCACAAGCAGAGGTGTAACTAGAATCCACTGCCCCCCCTGCACAAATTGCCCTGGAGCCCCCCTCTCATGTGTCTCATTACCCCCCCTCCCTTCAGTGTCTCATTCCCACACCCAGGCCTCCCCATGTGCCTCAGTCCCTCTCCCCACACCCCCTCCATGTGTCCCATTCCCTCTCTCCCTCAGCCCCTTCATGTGTTCCATAGGCTCCTCCTCCTCCAGCCCCTTCATGTGTTCCATTCCCTCTCCCCTTAGCCCCTCCATAATTCTCATACCCTCCTCCCTCCCAGCCCCTCCATGTGTCCCATTTTTCCTTCAACCCTCCCTGTGTCCCATACCTCCCCTCCTTCCCTCCATGTATCCCATTCCCTCTCTCCCTACTCCCCTCCTTTCGATGTGTCCCATACCCTCCCTCGTGTCCCTCCCCTCCATGTGTCCCATTATTCCCTCGCTCCCCCTCCCCTCCAGGTGTCCAATTTCTCCCTCTCTCCCCCCTCCCCTCCCTGTGTCCTATACCCTCCATCTCTTCCCCCTCCCCGTGTTCCATTTCTCCCTCTTTTCCCCCTCTCATCCAGATGTCCCATACTATCAATTTCTACCCCCTCCCTTCCCTGTGTCCCATAACATGCATTTCTTCCCCTCTTCCCCCCTGTGTACCATTTCCCCCTCCGCCCTCCACATCTGTACCTTACTGGCCGCGGTTCCCGGTCTGACTGGAAGTGCTCTAACAGTGAGTATTTCCTGTCAGACCGCTCAGCCACACTACACACAGGCAGTAGGGGAACAGCACAGTACAGCTCTTCCTTTCTGCCAGCATCAAGAACTGTGGGCCAGGGCTGGTGCGGCTGGAGTAAGAGGCCCGGTCGCAGCTGCGACCCCTGCGACAGTGGTAGGTACGCCAGTGACCACAAGAAGGATTTGGTTAGAAAATGGTGAGAAGGATTTTGATTTGGACAAACCAGCAGAAACAACTTTTGCAGTAGTCTACTTCTCAATGTAATGAATAACCCCGATTGTTGTCTTCTTTCAGTTGTAGAAGAAACAAGCTACTGCAAACTGTTCTGAAACTTGGTTTAAGTTTGTGGTTTGATTGGCAAATTACCCGTCATATAGCAACTGTCAAGATTGTCTTAATCCCTCATGAGGTGTGAAAGATCACGATTTGTTTTTCGAAACGTTTATTTTGTAACTAGACCACAGTGAAGGAAAGAATCGGGGCAAGGTCCTCCGGCAGATGTGAGGCAAATCAGACCTCTGTTCTCCTCACCTGCACTAACCTCTGTCCACTCATTGTGTCTAAATACAAGTCTCTATTCCTGCCAGATGTTTTAGAATTATCTGGCATCGTACAGATAGAAGGTTTGCCAAACACAAGGAGAGTAAACAGAGTCAGATGACTGGATTTCTTTTGATCAAAAAAAAAGTTTATATATTTCATAATTTCATAGTAGAATGTCCATGCCAATGTTCTCGAAGCATGAATAACAAATAATATCTGGTGTTTTTTGCAAATCTTTGGTATCCTCTTTCTGGATACAATGGGAATAGATGCTGTATCTGAACGTTAAAAGCACTTTAGCATATTTTAATTTTCAAAGAGAACATGTCTTCTGATGTTTCCTCTGGGTGAAGCAGTGTTGGGGAGGTCTGTGGATTTACTGTTCTATATTCTTGGCTACCTCCAAACTTCAGTCGACTTGTAAACATTGCTGATAATGATGTTGCCATGAAAACCACACGCCAGCCTGTAAAATGCAGAGTTCGATAGGTTTCACCAGCCACTACCAAAACAACGTGAGGAAGGAGAACATTTGAAGATCAAAAAAATAAATCTGTGTTATCAAAACATTTTCTTTAGAAGCAGAAAATACTTCAAAGGAAAACTATAACAAAACTGTAATCCTAATGTTTTAGTGTCCCTCGATCAATTTCTTCGGGTTCCACCACCACCACCACCATCATCCAGCGATTTTTATGGTTCAAAACCATTTTTGCACTTACCTGTTTCCACTGCTGAGGTCCCTCTGCACCGAATTATTCTCGTCCTCCAGTGACATCATGCCAATGGTGGGGAAGTTAATGCGCATCCTCTTGAATTAATCCTTTCCTATGGTGATCCTTTCCTATTTAGAAGACATTCAACGTCCTCATGCAGAGTGTGAGGACGTAAAACATCATTTACTGGAGTTAAACTCTGTGAGAATGCAGGAAACGCCTCTAGGTTGTATGGAATCCAGGAAGATAAACATTGCAGCTTCTCTGCAGGGATAAGAGTATGGGGACAGTGCACCCAGACCACTTCAATGAGATGAAGTGATCTAGGTGCCTACAGTGTCCCTTTAGTGAACTCAATACTTTAGAATATTGGCCACAGTACATATTTTAGTAATAGTGTTTATCTACATTGGTGTAAATCTTCATAATATTCCAATCTCTTGAATATTGTTCTCCGTTACTTTATGATATTTTGATTTATTTTAGATATTTTATTTCAGCCTGTCTAGTATTTAAGGGACGATGTAGACACTATAAACATTTAATCTCATTAAATTGGTTATATTGCTTGGAGTCCCCTGGCATTGTCCCTCCATTCACATGTCCCCCAACTGTCAAATATTTGGGTGCTCTCCCACCGTCCTGCTTTAGGTCCCTGGTGTTCCCGGGCAGCACAGTGCGAGCACATCATCAGACGTGCTTGTGCCGTGCAGTGGACACTAGGACCATGCCAGGAACACTTCGGAGGCGCTGTTTATGTGGTCCTGATAGCTGGGGACCGGATAGGCTGCTCCACAGGTGGTGGACCCACCACTTTTTGGATGAGACTGCCCTCTCCCAGGCATTGTGGGCGTTGCTAACGATGCACCTCTCATCGCTGGTGATGCCCTCTCCAAACTCCACCCACCTTTCCTGATTTACAGACGGGACATGTTAGGAGGCATGCATTCAGGGTTAAACCATTTTTAAGAAATTTTACCGTAAATAAGGGTTCTTGGCTCACTCATAGCCTGGCCACTCCAGGGGGTGTGGTTAGGGCAGAGATTACACACTTTCTCCTAGCCATACCATTTCATACCGGCAATGGGAGCTGTATTCCGGAAAAGCAGCCAGCTGTCAATCCAAGCCAAACACAGACACTCATAGCTGCTCAAACTAATACTAACTGATCAGCCCAAGGAGCACAGAGGTGGATGGGCTGATGGGGACTCTCGTTTTAGCATTAAAACATTGAAAATGGTTTAATGCTGAACAGAAGGATGGCGCTATGAAACCCCAACCACTATAACCACTTCAATAAGATGAAGGCGTCTATAATGTCCCTTTAAGTCTTAGCCATCAAGGGTAAAAAAAATCTGAAATCAGAAGATACAGACTGTTCGTTTAAACTAGAATCTTCAAGAACCGTAATCTGTCTCTCCCTATGCAGCTAGCTCAGGTGTCAGTTCCAAATGGAATGTTTTTGTAAGGGACTTCATTAATCTCTTATACATAAACCGTTTTATTTTCGCTAACTCTGTGTGTGTGTGTGCCCCCTTTGGTTTACGTCAACATTTAAATATTCGCTTGGCTCTCAATGGGTTAAGTCAGCATTGAAATGAGTTTCTTGCACTTCCTATGGAAAAAAAATTATCTGTAAGCCGGACATAAACACAATTATCTGACCTGATATGAAACTTTTCCCCCCTCCAAACCTCCCGTTCCCTTTTCAGATCTAAACAGAGCAGGAAATCTGTTTTGTAAATTGTAGAACTGAAATGGTAAAAGTACGATTTCTCTACATGTTAGAATAGATCTCACCACAGCAGTATATTTCATGGGGTATGTCCTATGCTAATCAGCCTAGATGGCTAACAATGGCAAATTGTCACAAAGAATACTCACTATTGTTACTCAGGAAAGGTTTGGAAATGCATACCTACCAAGTGTCTTGCTGTTCGAGGTACAGTCCTTCTTCGCACCCTGTTCCTATTATCCTCATTTTTTTTTTTTTTTTTAATATGGACTTTAGAATGCTGAGAGTGTCACAAAGATTCACATTAATACAGTGATGTGTATTACAGAGCTCCACGATAATACAATAACATACAGGAGTGTTATCACAGAGCTCCACAAAACTATACGTATTTGCATTTTGCATGAGTGCATCACAGAGCTCCACAATAGGGATGTGTATTCTGTGTGAAGGTAATTCGGTAATATGCAGAGCTCCACAATCGGTCAGTTACGTGTACCGTAGATGAGCTCTCCAGTTTTAATACACTCACACACACTGCGTGTTATTGTGTCACCAATCTCCACTGAAGGTAATGTGGTATAGAGTGTGATTATTTTGAGTCATTGTTGAGTAACGGTTTCTAGTCGCTGAAAATTTGGCTTTGGACTTATTTGGGAGTTTGTAATAAGTGAAATACAAGGCTTGGTTTTGCTCCTTCTTTTTGTTGTTGTTTTTTTTTTTTTTAGACCTTGGAATTGGCAATGCAACCAGAAAAGTGTAAAGCGCTTAAGAATAAAAATAGCCCACAAACCTAAATGTGACCAACGTACAACATAATAGTGGCACTCACCAAAGTGACACCCAATACTAAATAAGTAGCGAGCTTTAACGTGTGTTTAACATCGAATCTTCAGATTACATTTTGAAAATAACATAAATGCACACAGTCCACACTATCTGATATAAACACATACAAATAAAACTTGGGGAATGTCTGGGATAAAACTCACATTTACCAGAGCATTATCAACCCAGCCTCTGGGTTTGAAGAGTCCAACTTGAGAAGGATTATTCCCGCAACAGAATGGTTGAGCAGGGTAGGTATGGTATTCATAATTCTTCTATAGATATTGGAGACAAACAGAGAGGCCAGGAATCCTAACTGAACAGTATCCAAATTCGTTATTTAAAAAAACAAACCTGTAAAAACTCTTACTTTAATAGCAGTGGGTATTGCCAACAATGTACCCAAAATTTAGCAAGTGTAGCAGACACAAATGCCGATTCCAGTCAATTCTCTATGTTTATAAAATATTCGACGTGGCTGGCTGAACTTGCTATTTGGCGATACCTGTCCTGCTGAACCATCCTGTTGTGGGAATTATCGCTCTCAAGTTAAACTCTTCAAACCTAGAGCCTTAGAATATGTGAATTTAACAAAAGGAACTAGAATGGAAGAGGAAAATAAAATGATGGAAGAAGTGCGGTTTAGGAAAAATATAATAAAATTTTTATATTTTATGGACATTAATAGGAGAACACAGGAAAAGTGCCAGAAAAACAGGCCGAACATTGTACACCGTACTTTTTATACATAATCCCCAACGTGTCACCTGGTTTGTGTTTATTTTTTGATGACGTTATAGAAATATTCAAGGGAGCAACGTGCTAAATTATTTCTGATTAGCTGTCAGAAAACGAACAAGCACAGATATGCCTATGCGTGTGGCGTGAGCTGTCGGAATAATTGAATCCTTCGTTATTGATTTCACACGCACAGTCTGACGTGGTCAATCGAAGAAAGAAACCTCTAGCAAGTTCGATGTTTGAGTGACCACGCCTGACGTGAATCCAAACTGATTTACTTTCTAACATCCAAGACATACAGCCCTTTAATCATCTTTTATTACATCCGTCCTGGAGGAAAGATGGGTGTGTTAAAATAAATATGTAATAAGAATGTATTCAAGAAGGATTAGAGAATAATCATTTTAGAAAGGAATTTGTCACGGAAAACGTTCCTATTTTCGTTTTGTACCTTTTTAGAATTTGCTCAGTAATAGAACACATTTGACAGATTTATTATTTTTATTCATTCCAAATTCTTTTTTCGAAAATCCATAGACCGTTTTCTGTGATCCATTAGCTGTACAGCGACAAAGACTATGTTGGTGCTTTTTAATAATAAATAATTATAATAGAACAAATACGAGCTAGATGCTGTTGACGCATCATTTTAGTTTCTATGGCGATTGCTTTTAATGTAGACTTTTGCCCCTGTATTTCTTAAATTTTACCTTGCTAGACAAGTGAATATAAGACGTCATTTTGCAACTGTATAATCTAGTCTTACTTCATAAGTGCACAGCGCATGTGCACTGCAAACAAGTCCAATTGGGTAAAGTAAAGGTTATTCAATAACCTGTTCATTTTTTTAGGGCATAGCTAATTTTAGCAAATATTTATATTTCGGCTGGAAAGGAGTTGGCTTGCACAGTGTTTAATCTGTTATTTTGGTCTGAAGTTTACAAAGTTCTGATCAGTTTATGAAAGACCTTGATATTTATTATGCTGGAATTATGATGTTTTTAAAACAGAATTTTGTGCCGTCACTGCTGATCACATACTGCATAGATATCTTTTGTGGCACTGTAACGTACGAACTGCAGGGAAGGGAATTTCAAGGGCGTGATTTCATGATTTCAAATGAAATTCATTGCAGCGGTCAGATTTGTTTGAAAATCGCTCCAGTCTAACTGAACTCTAGACATAGAGTGCGAGTATCATTGGGTTTGAAAGTAATCCTAGGATAACTTCATTTTAAACGTTAACCATATGGTGGCAGAACGCTGTTGCCAACATAGCTGAAGTAACCAATTTTTCCTTTTTTTTTCTAAATAGTCATTTATTGTTACGAAGCAAGCTTTTGGTTGAATCTGCAGAATTTGGGCGAATTCGGATATTTGTATCTGTGTTTCTGATCAGGATATTATTTCTAGTTATATCTTTTGTTCGAATAAAATGTATTTTTCCCCCCTGAAAACTGAATATTTTTACTTTACTTCTTACAGAAAGATCGCTTTTGTGTATATGAAGAATACTGCAGTAACCACGAGAAAGCCTTGAGATTACTAATGGAGCTTAACAAGATCCAAGACATTCGCGCGTTTCTTTTGGTATGTATTGTGTACTGGTTACTGTGTTTTTATAATGTGTCTTTAGATTATTTGCAATGTCATATCAGTGACATGTATCCTTTTATTATTATTTTTTTTCCCTTCAATTTATTAAAGCAGCTCTGTCACCGCCTGGGGTCTTTGCATAATGTTTTGCAAAAATCCAGGACGGTGAGATCGCTTCTGGGGGGTCTTGTGGCCATGGGAGAGGAAAGGGGGGGGGAAACTTACCTGTACCTTATGTGCGCCGCCAACCTTTTCCGTCTGCTCCACTTCAACTCCTGGCTCCCTAACCGCCAGAAACGAATGTCACTGGTGATGGTTGGAGAAATGACCAGCTTGACTGGGTGGAATTCCAGTGAAATACCGACGCAGTCAATCTAAATACTTCATAAAGATTCAATCTTTTTAAAATGACACATTTTTGATATGGGGTTGATAGAGGTGCTTTAAAGAACCTGCAAATATACTTGCAGATATCGCTAAATGCCCGGTTCCAAGTTGTTTAAAGCACATGCTACGTAGTTTCATTCAGTTTTTTTCCAAATGTACGCAGTTACTGGAGTTCTCTCATCAGAGAGTGCATAAAAGCTACATAGTCCTTTCTCCTGCACACTCCTAATATGGAGATTGCTAGAACTTTAATTAGCAGAATTTATGGAGAGAAGGAACCTTCTTGCAACATAGTCTATGCAAGTATCACAGGTGATCAGTGTCCCATTAGGGTATACATGGTGTGCGGGCGTGTGTGTAATAAATAATAAATACAATTTAATTGATTTTCTATCCCTCCTGGATGATATATATCAGAGTCTGAGTGTTCTGCGCAGTATCTTAGCTGTTCCTAGAACTGCACTCTTCTGGACAGCGATCTCAGATGTCCCACCTGGAATCTGTGGAAGCCACTGTCACAGCCCCGAGTGCTCCTATCACAACTGGGACTACTACTGCCTTCACCTTCCTCTTCTTTCAGTCCATGGTATTTGTCCACCTTCTGATGTTCCTTCTTCCTGATGTGATAGTCACTCCATATTGCCACATCTACCACCACTTCCGTTTTGCACACCTATATATAATATCTGTATCTTGTATGAATGTATACCATGTGTTCTGGCTGCTGTATTGTTTTTAATAGACTTCTACGTCTTTGTGTTGGTGTATCTTTGTGTTTATCCTAATCCGCAGTGTCTGGGCCTTTTTTTGTGAGCGCGTTTGGTGGGTGCTGATGTAGAACTGGTGATTGGTTTGCCTTAAAGGAAAATCTATCGGCAAAAGATTAATTGTAATCCTATTGGTGTGAAAAGGCTTTCGATGATCCTATTTTAATGCCATGTAATAAATTCATTACGTGCTCGGATTGCCTTTAAAATACCTTTCTTTGTGCTGAAGCCTGGGGATCAGCTGTTAATTCATCTAGAAGTCAATCTCAGAATCACATTGTAACACTTTACAAACATTAGATGCATTCATTCACAGAGCAATGTTTTAGAAACTGCCCTTTCCATTAAGTTAATTAAAGCCATGCGACTCATCATACATATTGAGTTTCTGTCGTTGTGAACTAGATTATCTAAAAAAAATAACAAAATAAACACAACCCTCACTGTTCTGATAATTGCTACTTAGAAAACCTGGAACATTAAAATTGAAATTTACTTTTGGAAAAACAAATTGTATTGCAGATCTTAGAAGGTTTTAAAATATATATTATGCAGTTAATTCCTTTTGCCGGTATATCTAAAAACAGCTTGCAAAAGCTGCAGATCTGCTGCCTTTGCAAGCCCTCCCCTTCTAACATCGCCCAGACTTTCGGTGGCTGTCCAATCACAGACTTCACAATGTAGCTCAATGAGAAATCTTTACACGGCAGGTGCACTGGGCAATTGCTGCCTCTTGAGTCTAGTTCCACTGAGCTAACCAAACCAGGAAGTGACCGGACCAATTATCCGATAATTTATAAAAGTGGCAATTTCTATTGAAATCTGATCACTTTTTGTGAAATGGAAAAAAGAGGACACACACATAAAGCACTTAAGCTAAAGTTCTTATTTGTTGTGAGTGTTCTTTACACGCCTTATTAAAAAAGCTGATCAATGTTGTCTGCAACAGATACAAATGATGGAGTTTGTGTTATGTTGTGTATATATATATCGTAATAATGAAGCCTCTGGTAATAAAGGTTATTTTGTGTCTGGTTGCAGAGTTGCATGCTGCTCGGAGGAAGAAAGACTACGGACATTCCTCTTGAAGGTTATCTCCTCACTCCCATCCAGAGGATTTGCAAGTATCCACTTCTCCTCAAGGTACTTTTGAAATGAGCATTCTTTACTTCCTTCTACTGTATAATTATTTTTAGACCTCCCTAAAAGCTTGTAGGATGTGTGCAAAGAGCCATCAGTGGCAGTAAACCTATGTACAATTCCTGTCTTTTTAGGCACATTTTTAAAGGGATACTCAAGGCACCAACACAACTTCAGCTTAATGATGTGATTTTTGGAGTATAGTTATTGCCCCTGCAGTCTCACTGTTCAATTCTCTGCCATTTAGGAGTTAAATCACTTGTCTTTCAGTTTATACAGCCCTAGCCACATCTCTCCTGGCTGTGACTCTCTCAGCCTACATGGGGAAAAAAAAAAAATTAATTTTCAATTATATCGTACAGCACAGTGTGTTTACTTCAGACATGTTTGCATCTTAGTTAACCTTGAATTACATACAGGAGTCTCCTGCAGGCTATTAGGTGAGCAGGAGATAGGAATTCTAAATGATACAGATTTTGCAATAAAGTGTAAACATTAGATCTCTTACAGTGTAATGGGTCACAGTTATTCTCTCAATTGACGAGCAGTTCTATGTGTGGGGCTGGTTAGTCCCGGCCTTACAAAAATGGATTCCTGGAGCTCAGGTGAGAGGTGCACCATCAAGTCATAGTTATCCTCCACCAATTTTGGTGTGCAGAATAGGTCCAGGTGATCTCCAGAGTCCCCAACTTTGTCTGGGGGAAAGAGTAAGCACCCTGAGCCCTAATACCCCCTTACCTCAATGACAATATCCCTTTTTTTAATTATCTAGGGGTTCTTGGGCAGGGCTAAGTGTATGTGGACTGAAGGCTGGCCTTCAAGACCCCCATGAGCCAGGGGCTTCCCATCACAATTCCCATCATCTTCCACCAGCCAGATACTGCACTATGACCCTACTTTAAGTATAAACACAGCTTGATCGATCCAGAGAGCACCTACCTTACGTATGTCCAGACAACTTGCATGCTAACCAGACACGTTCTATCTAAAATCCGTTCCTAAACAGAGTTTATCCAGCAAACTAAATCAAGTAGATTTGGATTGGAACAACGATTAGGAAAATAACAATTCTTAAAAATATATCTTTGGAAATGAGTTTTGGTTTCCATTTTAAAATTAACTAATTCCTTCTTTTTTTTACAATTCCTTTTTTGTGCTAAATATGACCGCTCTGCAGCTGTGTTTATTAAAGGAGGTAGTTTGAAATAATAAAATATGCGTATAGGTTATTAATCGTTAATGGATTTGCAGCATTTTCTTTCAATTAGTTTTGCTAAAGAAGAGTATCTGAAAGTTTTATGTTCAAATTCAACAGAAAGTAGAAACACATTGCACATTATACAGTGATTAAAATGAATTTTTATGATTTTTCCTTTTTGCCGAGAGTTCAAAACAGACATATATCTGATTTTGTGCTATCATTTTATTATTTTAAGGTTTTTTTGTTTTGTTTTGTTTTTCTTGTTGTTTATTGTCTACATATTCTAGCTTTTCAAAGCAGCCTCAAAGTGTCACAGAAACCCTTGGGAGATCCTTTTCACCAGTCCCAAGATGAAAGCTGAGGGCAGTACTGAAAGTGATGGCATTTAAATTAAGGCTGCAGTCTGCACAGTGAGATTTCAATATCAACCTGACTTTCTGTAGCATTTTTGCCTACACTGTTTTTATTTAGATTTTTTTTTTTTTTTTACAAAATAATCCAGTTTTATTTTTAGAGAAATATCATTATTACCACCAATATATGAAATGTTTGACACATTTGTGTTCTGATCTTCAATGCTTTGGAAGAATAAGGCAGTCAGGCATGTCAACCTATACAAATCGATCAAAATACACAGTAAGATACAAAATATCTGTGCAGCAATGTGACCCTACAATATGATGCTATACAATTAGACTGCAAAATCTAATTAAATTAGGCTGTTTTATTATTATTTTTTTTTATAATTTCTTCCATACATAGGTTGCTTTTTAACTTTTTAAAAATAATTATTTCGACTTTTCAAAACCACATAAATATTTTGTTGACACAGTTGTGGTCAATGCCAGCAAATTTGGGTGATTCACAATTTTTCCATTAATCAATGGATTCATTCATTGCCCACGTGGCAGGAACATAGTTAAACTCCACGTTACCAGCTATTTTATTTAATTTAATTTTTTTTACTGTAAAAAGTCAAGCACCTATTTAGAAATAATTACGAATGACACAGTCCACTCAAATCACTCATTCATTTCTCATAGATGAGATTATTTGGCCCCCAAAAACCTGTACATGTTTGGGACCATCAGGTGCTTAGGCCTATTAACCATGGGGAGCAAAATGTTGGTATCCTAGATTAATAAAATATGTGTTAAATTACTCAATGAAGGCAAACAAGCAAGTCCGCAATGGTTTTTACTCTAAGTTTTATTCTATAAATAAAAGAAAAAAGAGTTTTTGAAGTTCAACACAACCTATACCCAAACCTATGTAACTCCAATAAAAATTACAATTTATTGAAAAGAAAATAGGCTGCATACATGAGTGCTAAAAATATATAGTCAAAACAGAAATAGGGAAGGCAGCAAACCACTTTTTATTTGGTTACTGTTCGCCAAAGGCATAGAAAATCCATGAAGTGATTAGCAAACAAAAATAAAATTTCAACTAAAATGGGGTAACACATAGCCACTAACCGTGGTCTTGGGAATTATTGTAACCACGTTCAAACATGTATCAATTTAATACCAAATGGTTTACCCAGTTGTGAATGTAAACATGACTCACATACTACTTAATTGATAAATATTTAGGAAGGGCTATTTGACAATAAAAAGCTGCCTATAATGAGATAAAACTTGGATGGTAGTTAGATATCTGATTTATTGATGGCCTTCTCATCACTGATCAACACGTAATCTACTATTCTACATTTTGATATTTGTTGCATTACTACAATATCTGGTATACAAGTAAATTCATTGATCAAAATTTCTGGTGGTTGTTGGTGGGTAGGTCAATGAAACACCAATGAAACGTAAAAGTCAACTTAAACCTCAAAACAATTTTTACTATATTAATAGTTTCATCACATTTTGAGAGCTATTTTTTTGTTTTAATGAAGCATATTATATCCGTATAGAAAAATAAAACCCATCCCTACTTTAGTATATGCCAGGATCCTTTAGCCATATACATGCACCTTGGGTCAGACATTGTTTTAAAACGGAGTTAGTCTCTATGGTATTTCCTGTTTTACTCCCTGCACATAAACAAGGAAGACCATAGAGATTGCCTGTTTTCAAACACAGTCTGACTCAATATGCATGTGCATTCAAATTCAGTAGAGTTGCAATATGGCCTAAATTTGAGCCCATCAGATGTTTGGGTGAATTCCATATTTTCAAAGCGCCAAATGGATTTATAACTGGGCAAATGATTAGCGCAATGGCCAAACATGTTTGTCATATATTAAGGGTAACGATGAGTTTTTCATATACTTTTTTAAATTAATTTTTTCTATTTCCTTTCAAAACTTGATGAATGGATTATTAAATAAAAAATTATTATTGAGCTGACATTTGTCCTTTAAGTATAATTCCCTTAGATGTCTTCAAAAATTTAGAGTCAGACAGTTGTCAGATAATGTACCTAGATCTCTCTGTGCACTCAGATGTCATTTAGATTTATTAAAACGAAGCTGAGAAAACAAGTTTCAAAGTTTGAATTGGTCATTGGCCACGAGAGAACAACTCAGGAATCCTAATATTCTTCCGTAGATGACTACTTTCTCATCATAAATCTGTTGCCAGCAAATTCAATGAATTAAGTACGTTGGAAGCTTGTCAGTAATGTTATACACTGTCTGCATAGGTCTTCTGTAATATATGGACATAAAGACAAGGATTTCATTTCTCCTCTCTTTCAAATAAATAGAATGTGGGCCTCTATCTTTTGTGCTCAAATCATATAACATGAAGTCCTCCTTCTGGCTATTTTCAGTGGCTTTTTGGAGCTCCAGCTCGGGTCAAGCTGCGTTTCGGCAAATTTCTGTGCAGAGAAGCAAGCAACAGATCGACATTGCCCTGTTATGCTGAAAGGGTTTAAAGTCTGTGCGCTTTAAAAGTTTTTAATACAAAAGACTGGTATTTTTTATTTTTATTTTTTATTTTTATGTTCCAAGGCTGAGATTTGTATAAAATAGATTCATAGAATTAGTCTGTTTATTGGAAGCATTTCTTAGTTTGTCTTAACTGTATTCCCTTTTATGTCATTATGCAAGATTAAGGTGTTTTTGAAAGAACGAACTCAGCCTATCACCCCCAGCCAATGCTTGCATTCCTGCTCTCCTGTTGATGGCAAAGCAGAGGAGGCAGAAGACACCACAGTCAGGGGCCTAGGGAACAACTTCATTGTTAAACAATGCGAAAACTGTTTAACCCCTTAAGGACCAAACTTCTGGAATAAAAGGGAATCCTGACATGTCACACATCATGTGTCCTTAAGCAGTTAACACCTTTAAGTAAGAGGGTGCTAAGGGACTCTAGCCCCAAAACGACTTCATTGTGACAAAGTTGTTTTGAGAGTAGGGCGTTCAGATTGGATTAATAATATGCATCATGTATTATTAATTTGTTCCTTTATAGATTAGATTTTTTTTTTTTTTTTACAAATCATATGACTAAAATGATATCCTCGCATTTTTCAAAAAAATTACAACAAAGTTAATATGAGTATTTCATAAAGATTCATTTCATAAAGATCTTGATAAAATACTCATTTGACAGTGCCGCGTTAAGCCAAAGTGGTTGTGCTCCTTAGACTTGCCCTGTAAATGTAGAAATCCATACTTGAAACTGGTCGCCTCCATCTTGACTCAAACATTGAAACCTGGCAGTCAACTCAGAGAAAGTAAATATACAAAAGAAGAAATTAAACAATGTTTCTATTTCTCCTCTACATTTGCATCGAGTGCCCTGCTGTGCCGGGACTGAAATTGATTGTGGTATAATTTGCTACATCATTAAAATAGATTTAAAAGAAAATGAAGAAGGGCTTAAGGATGTGTAAAAACATTATCATTTTGATAAGGAGCACTGGATAAAATTAAAAGTTACTCGAGTTATAACTTTTGAACTGTCTAGCATGTCTTTAAGCTTCTAATTTATCTTTGTGTGTGTTAAACTTTGCTGCTTTGACTGTATTGGCACTCTGTGCCATGAAAAGGTCTTTCAGCCTGCAAACTGTGCACGATACCCTAAAGCCCTGGATGTAATTGTAAATACTATTAAAGCTGCCGCTATAAGGCCTCTGTGTGTGGGGAATGACCTGCCTGTGACACAGACAGAATTCTGCGTCTCCCAGTGATTAGTCCTCACTCAGTGATGTCATCGTTGCAGACAATGAATCCCAATTAAAAGCACATGTTGGGAATCCGTGACAGTGGAACGTAAAATGAAGAAAAAAATAAATCATGGCTTTAACCGAGAGCAGAATACATGGATCTCTGTAGGCATATTACTGTGACGGGAAGAGTTAAAGTTGTAGTACAAGGGCTGTTTAGGATTGAGTCAGGAGTAGATTTGAGTTAAAGGGACACTACAGCTTAATGTAGTTGTTCTGGTTTCTGTAGCCTGTCCCTGCAGCCACTAGAGTTGCTTTCTGTTTAAGTGCTGCGCAGTGTGAATCGCTGGCTTTCAGCATCTCCACGCTCTGCATGGAGACATTGAGCGTCCCCAATAGCGATGCGCTTTGCCGTGCATGCGCAATGCCCTCCAAATGCCTTCCTATGGAAAGCATTGAATTGGCTGAGATTTTCAAAACTGATTATCTCAACCACAGAGGTGGGACCAGCTGCATCGAGACCAGTGCAGTGTGGGAGAAAAGGTTGGCTTAAAGTCTTCTCAAAGGGATCTGATGGGGCCGGGGAGCTAAATAGTTAGTTTAACACTATATTGTTAGGAATAAATGTTTGTATTCTTAACACTATAGTGTTCCTTTAAATTTAGTATTGGGGTACATAAGGTGTTTTGTTTTAAAATGAGTTAAACATAGGATTAAGGCTTATTTTCAAGTTTAGGCTTTGAGTGCTGGACTTTGAAAGGTTATGTCAGATCAGTCAGATTGATGATATTAGGCTGCAGGAGCTGTTATACAATGTGTATCATTCAGAGCTGTCCTTACTCCTCCTGCAAGGTATTTCCTGTTTTAGAGGCTGTACGTGGGCAGTCATCCCTTCCACTTCCTGTCCAGCCTCACACACAGACACTGCAGCTCTGCTATCTCAGCTGGGCTACAGAAAGTTAATTGTCAATGTTAAAACTAGTCTCTTCCTAGTTCAGTGATTGCTGAAGTTAAATGCTTAAAGATTTGTAGAGAATGCAGGAAGAATTGAGTATTTTTTTTAATTTCTTTTTTTATTTATGCTGTTTATATTTGATGCATATTTGGATGGCAAAAAATAAACCTGAGCAAACAGCAGAGATAAAAATAAATACTTTTATTAATAAACAAAAAACCTTAAAGGGACACTCTAGTCACCAGAACAACTAAAGCTCGACCTGTGCTGGCTTTGCCCCTGACTTGCCTCCTTGACAGTCTCAGCCAATCCTATGGGAAAGCATTGTGATTGGCTCAGAGAATCACGTCTGATGATGTCAACCAAGCGGGCAGATCGGTGGCAGAGCCAGCAGCTGCAGACTTGAATAAAAGTAAGATTTTACTATATTTAGGGGAGTAAAGGGGGGGTGGGGGGGGAGAGAGTGGCTAGCTCCACTGCACAGTATATGAAAAAGCTAATAAAATGCTGCAAATAAAATCTTAACAATAACAAAATGGGTAGATAAAATTGAGATAAATACATAAAATCACAATGGAGACAATGAACGGCGCATACATCCAAACTGCTGCATAATAAAAAATAAAAAAAATTAAATGTAAAATTGTATCCTGGGAGGTAGATCACACAATGACCTGTGAACGGGATGAAAATGAGGTGACAGCTGACCATGGAAGTATTCCTAAAGGATAAAAGCCAAGAGATCTTTTTTGGGGTGTTTATTATTATTGTTGGCATTTATAGAGCGCCAACAGATTCTGTAGAATTACGTACAATATTATAAAAGGATGGATTTACCTATAAATGGGACAATTACAAAATCCCTTACAGGAAAGATACGTTGAAGGGATTTTGGGAATACTGAACCCCTTATATTAAAGGGTAGCTACGTCAGCCGATGTGTTTCGTGTGATTGCTTTTATCGATGGACAAATACAGCAAAAGATGTTCCTTTAAACAAAACTGTAATTATGCAGGAATTAGATTTTTACATTCTTTATAAATTACTGTTTGCGTCATCACACCCCTGCAAATTGTCAGCCTTAAAATAAGTTAACCACATGCATAAGCAATTTTTGACTACGGGGTCACTCATGTGGCAATTTATGGGTTAACACACCAGGTCATCCCCTGCGACTTCTTCATAACAAGATAAGAGACACTTTTCTTACCTTCTGTTTGCAAATCTGGTCCTCTGCCAGGTCAAAAAAAATGGTTTCCTAACAGTGGTACTTTTTATTTATTAATTTATTTTATAGCCTTAATGGAGGCAAAATACCGCTGTGATCCTTCTGATCGTTGTTTAATGGTTGTGTAATCCCCTGGCAGCGTTTTGGAGCCTGGATTTTCTTCCTCTCTGTTTTGCAAATTTGTTTGTTATATAGAAGAATCGTCTGCAACGTGACTTCTTTCCATTGAAAGGAAAAAGAAATGTACACTCATGCTGTGAGACTTCAAAGCCTCAAATCTAAACAGATCATGTAATAATTGTTCTGTTTTTTTGTTGGACAGCACGAAACACAGATTACACCCATATTCACTAAGGAGTGTTCTTATACATTGTGTAACCATGGGGAAAAAGACATTTTAAAATAATAGCTAAAATAAAGTGCCTGACTTCATTTTATAATGACATATATGCATAATAAAAGGTGTACTCTTAGCACCAAAATTACTTTACCTTAATGAAGTAGTTTTGGTGTATAGATCACTGCCCAATTCTCTGCCCTTTAAGAGTTAAACCACTTTTTCTGTTTATGCAGCCCTAATCACACCTCCCCTGGCTGTGACGGACACAACCTGCATAAAAAAAAATGGTTACATTTTCAATCAGATTTTACAGCACAGTGTGTTGTTTTTTTTGTTTTGTTTTTCCTTTAGAGGTTTTTAGCTCCTGCTCTGTGAATCAAACTTTAATCACACACAGAAGGCTCTAGGAGACTATTAACAAAGCAGGAGATAAGTCGTCCTGTATAAAACAGAATGTGCAATAAAGGAAGTTAAAACATTAGCTCTCTCTCTATGGGAAATGCATAGTGAGACTGTAAGTCACATGCAGGGAGGTGTGGCTAGAGCTGCATAAACAAAGTGATTTAACTCCTAAATGGCAGAGAATTGAGCAGTTACGCTCCAGGTGTATGATCTATACACCAAAACCATTCCATTTAGCTAAAGTTGTTTTGGAGGAGATATTAAATAGTTATCCCATGTTAATATATTTACCGCAAAAGATGATGTTGGTCAGCCATCCAGGGGGAGAATTGACTTGGGATTTGTTGATCAAGAACATACGGAGAACACAGGAATGAAGAAAGGACTCCTTCTGCAAAGCCTGTGTTCCATCCAGGGGAAGCACAATCCATGAATCGTAAAATAAGACACTTAACACAAGCTAATGTCTTGATGGGTAGTACACCTCTAAAGAACAGTGTTTTTGTTATAAAGCACAAGTCATGTATCTATGTCAGTTGGACTAAGGCTTTTTTTTTTTTTTTTTACCATGTGTGCTGACACACTTCTTGTGTCATTAACTTTTGTTGCCCATCTTTAATTTTGATTGAATTTGTAGAATCATTACCCTCCAATGCTGGCCTTAAATTTATGGTTGGCCTGGTTATGGATCAAATTTAGAATTCATTTACAATTGTAGAATTACATGACTTGAAAGAATGAGCTAATGATTTGATAACCTTCCACTTTCCAGGAGCTAGCCAAAAGGACTCCGAACAAGCACCCAGATCACCACGCAGTGCTCAGCGCTTTGCAAGCTATGAAGACGGTCTGCACCAATATCAACGAAACGAAGAGACAGATGGAGAAGTTGGAAGCTCTTGAACAGTTACAGTCTCACATAGAGGGATGGGAGGTCTGAAAACATATCTTGCTACTTATTAATTATTTATAAAGGCCAGATAATCTAAGAAACAATGTACACCAGAGTGGTGTTAGATGGAAAACTCAGATACATTTCATATGTCTAGTGAGTAAGAAATGCAGATACAATGATAAATCATCAAAGGACAAACCATGTTAGTCAATGTTAGGTCGACATCACTTCTAGCCTTTCTTACGCCATCTTGTCTGTCTGTCCTGGTCAGTCTGTCTGCCCATTTGTCCTATTGTACCTTTGTCCTGTTTGTACTTCTTGAGAATGCCAATGTAGGACTTACCATATATCTTGGCCATTTAGTATATGTCCAGTGTTTTTTCAGCAACTCACTTGAGACCCAATCACCATCATTCGTAGCCAGATTTGTTGTCACAGATTATGAGTAGCGTATGGAAGCGTATGAGTTGGCTTGTTTTCTAAGCACACCATCATTACTGTTTGTAGTGTGTGTTCCATTAAATTTCATTTTCTTGTTTCTTGGATTCTAGGGTTCCAACCTGACTGACATCTGTACACAGCTGCTTCTACAGGGGCCGCTATTAAAAATATCAGCTGGAAATATCCAAGAACGCATTTTCTTCTTATTTGATAACCTTCTTGTCTACTGCAAGAGGAAGTCCAGGTAAGAAGATGACACCACTCTTGTGCCTTGTTCTTTCAGCTTTTATCGAGTCATTTCCAAGTATGGATTTTAGGATCCCAGAGAACCCAGCCCTTCATAATTAGCATATTTCACAGTGATATACTTTAATTATTTGATCCCACGTTCATTTAAAACAGTGGGTGAATTTGTGTATGGATTGTAAAATCTTCAATCATTTTAAGAACAATATGCTATTTAGCCTGGCAGCAAAAATTGGTAATAAAGGAAACAAACAGAGCGCTTAAAGACACAAAATGCGTTGGCGTTCATCCAGCATTTCCCCCTGCACGTCCCAGCCATGTCTCTATGAATAAAGGCTATGTTTCCTTTACCTATGTTGATTGAGGCATCTCCCCTTTCTGTGAAGGGGATTTCGCTATCAAATTAATCATTCTCTGGGGATCCCAAATAAAAAGTGTATTTCACTGTTCGAAAGTATTTTCAGATTATGCTGTGAAATTGCCCTCCAGGGAAATCCAATTAATGTCATAGACACTAGAGAAGTCCAGAGGTCTGATGCCATGTATATACTGAATGAGGATTTTTTTGAGCTGTTTATTCTCAATAAGATGTAAACTGTGTAACTAGCCCCCCAGCGCACAATTACAAATACCTCTGTATGTGCAGTTTTTCAAGTTAACTCATACCACCATAACCACTTCAAATCATTAACATGGTCATGGTGGTTGGAGTAACCGTTTAAGTGAACAAGCCACGCATGAGTTAAAGGGTTTTCCCCCTCTCTGCTAAAGTGGCTATAAGTGTGTAACTCTGTTTTTAGCTACCGCAAGATGTTTTTATTCTGTCAATTCTTCACTGTTTTCATCAATGCAAACACATTTTTAATTATTTTTATATAGCCATGATTAAATATATTTTGTGGCCAACTCACATGTACGTGCTTTATGTGTGCCTTATGTTGTGTATGCCATGTTAATGAGCAACTTTTTTCATTTTGAGAATTGAGAAAAAGGGAACTGTGTGTGTGTAATGAAGGAAATCCTCCAGTAATTGACCTTTCTATAAACTGGGGGTGTGTTGAATTTCCCCGCATGTCTATTCATAATGCCCAGTCAGCGACTGGAATGGGAGATTTAAGAATTCCCCTATTTTTCTTCAAATGAGTCAATGTTTTGGCAACATTATCACAATCTAAACAACGGAGAACTGATGCCAACTATCTCTGGTCCTCACAATCAGAATATTAAAGGTACAACTCTGATGTAGAATGTTCTGTTTAAGGAGCATTAAAAGGGCAGTCTTGGCACCATAACCACTGCATGCTGATGTAGTAATTGTAATGGTGGCATTAGAATGCAGACACCTTATCTGATTCTTTCTAAAACATCTTTCAAGCTTTTTGACCAAAATCCTTGACGCACCCACAGCCTGTTCACCTGCTTAACTATTGCTAGGGTGGTAGTTTTAATGCCATTCATTGAATGAGCTTGTCACCTGACCCTTATTTTCATAGCTTCATGTGTGTTGTTGACGTGTCCTCGTTTCGCTTGTAGGGTTGCAGGGAAGAAGTCCGCTAAAAGAACCAAATCCATCAATGGCTCCTTATATATATTCCGCGGAAGAATTAACACTGAGGTCATGGAGGTAGAGAATGTAGAAGACGGGACAGGTAAGAGGGGAACTATTTTTTCTAAATTAAAAATATGCCTGTCAATCAAACTATGGTGACTATATTGTACCAAATTACCTCCCCCTTAAATATTTTTTTCCGCACGTGATATGATGTTTATGTAAACCTAATTACTTATCTGCTTTGTTCTCTGCTTGTATGTGGCTGAAGGATAATATATCCACTCCAATCAGATATTGACAGGTAACGTCTCAAAGAGATCATACGATACTCGTTCAGATTGCGTAATTATATTAAATGATGCTGCAATCTCGCCATCTGTTCTTGTTTTTTTTATATGTCTAATACCACCTGGTGAGTCTTTCCTGGCTGTATAGTTGTATTTGATACCTGTTATGTCTCTTGGGGATTTCTCGTTCTCCTGTTTCGGAGCTGTGATCTAACCCGAAACGTGTAATCATTAATTACAGGGTCGCTGTTCTTGGGTTTGTCTGTTTTCTTTCTTTCTTTTTTTTTTTACCGCCATTGCACCTGTCGCATTCTGGAAGCCAAAGTAGGAAATGACAATCACACCTGATTAAGTTAAATCACAGTTTCGATGTTTAAATGGTTCATAGTGGTCGCATTTTGGCACTGTTGCTGTGCATAACCTGGCTTAGAATTCTGACAGTAATAGTATACAGCATTTGTCATACTAAAATTACCCATTATTGCTATCGAATTTTATGTCCGCACTGGACACTGAATATTAAAATAACATTTTGGTCAGCGTATACAATTAACTATTTACTGACTACCATATGGGAAGTGTGAATGTAATCCAATGTTAAAAAACAAAAATCAGCATTACGGTCATACTGCCCCTATGGGGACCGGCAACTTCATAGTTCATTGAGAATCTGATTCTGATCCAGTAAGAGACATTTCCATGGATGGAAGAAATTCCAGTTTATTTTTGTTGTTCAGCCTCTACAAGCTCAGTCTTTGGGGGGTGACGACAGGGATGTATTTACCACAAGGCAAACAAGGCATTTGCCTAGGGCGGCACTTTCAGGGGGGTGCCAAAAAATGCCACCCCAAGCTCCCAGACAAATGCCTTGCTTGCCTTGTGTTCTGAGGCTGTCCACCTTACTGTGAGTGAGTGAGTGAGTGAGTGAGTGAGTGGAGCTGTCAGTGTGTGTCTGTCAGTGAGAATGGGTGTGCCTGTGAGTGTGTACCAGTGTGTGTATGTCATTTTATGTGTATCTGAGAGTGTGTGCCTGTCAGTGAGTGGGTGTGAAAATGTGTGTTGGTTAAACAGTGTGTGCTTATGAATGTATGTGTGTGCCAATGACTGTGTATCTGTCAGTGAGTGTATATCAGTGCATGTATCAATGAGGGCATGTGTCTGTCCTTTAAAAAAGTGGCCTTGACACAAATTGGGGGGTCAAATTTAGATTTTGGGGGTGCCCAAATTTAGTCGTGCCTAGGGCAGCACAAATCCAAAATACACCACTGGGTGACGACGATTAGCCAACAAGTCGTGTGTCCGATTGAAGATTGCCAGCCTGTTTCTTCTGCTTGTGTAGTAGCATGGAAATTGTTCTGCGCTTGATGTCATGTCAACCAGGTTTATGGTTTTGTAGATCATTTGTTTGACAATGGAAAGCAGGCAGTACAAATCAAGGGACATTTGCTGTGCTCCTAAAGTCCTACTTATGGGATAATCATAGCTCTTTTCCATTCTTCGTCCGACCTTGATTTGGTGTTCTTTACTCACCATCTGATCTGCACTTTGCTTTTTCAGCGGACTACCATAGCAATGGATACACCGTAACGAACGGCTGGAAAATCCACAACACTGCTAAGAACAAATGGTTTGTCTGCATGGCCAAGACGGCAGAAGACAAGCAGAAGTGGATGGACGCAGTCTTGAAGGAAAGAGAACAGCGAGAAAGTAAGTCTGGTTTAGTTGTGTTTTTTTTTTTTTTGGTAATTCTTCAAATGCTTTGGGTGCTGCAGCTCCCATGATGTTTTGCCCTCTTCTGCAGTTCCCATGATGCCTTGCCACCGATCGCTGCTCCCACATTATCATGTCTGACTTCCTGTTGGCAGACACGATGGGGAGCCCACAGGAAGGCTTTAAATGTCAGGCATATCATGAAAGATAGTATTAGTTCCTGTAAAATTAAATCTGTTGCGTTATCCGTAATAACCTACAATGCATAAAACTACCTGGAGGATAAATAAAGGAAACAAATGTACCGTATATACTCGAGTATAAGCCGAGTTTTTCAGCACATTTTTTGTGCTGAAAAACCCCAACTCGGCTTATACTCAAGTCAGTGTCTGTATTATGGCAATTTACATTGCCATAATACAGACTGGGGGCTGACAGAGCTGTTACTTACCTCTCCTGCAGCTCCTGTCAGCTCCCTCCTCCTCCGCGCCGGTCCGTGCAGCACCTCGGTCAGCTCCCAGTGTAAGTCTCGCGAGAGCCGCGGGGTCATAGTGCGGCTCTCGCGAGACTTACACTGGGAGCGGAGAGAAGAGCTGCACGGACCGGCGCGGAGGAGGAGAGAGCTGACAGGAGCTGCAGGAGAGGTAAGTAACAACTTCCTGCCAGCCCCCCTCTTCCCCCACTGAACTGCCAATGGACCACCAGGGAAGGAGAGCCCCCCTCCCTGCCATGTATCAAGCAGGGAGGGGGGGACCAAAAATAGATAAATTAATAATATATAAATAAAAATAATAAAACAAAATAATAATATAACAAAAAAATGAACTAAAAACTTAATAAAATAATAATACATAAATAATAATAAAAAATAATAATAAAAAAATTATTAAAAAAATAATAATATAACAAAAAAAATGTAAATAATAATAATTTTTTTTATATAAAAATGTCCACCCCCCACCAAGGCTCTGCAACACACACACACACTGCATCACACACACACACTGCATCACACACACACACTGCATCACACACACACTGCATCACACACACACTGCATCACACACACACTGCATCATACACACACACTGCATTCATACACACACACTGCGCACTCATATACACACTGCATTCATCATATACACACACTGTAAATAAATATTCAATTAATATAATTTTTTTAGGATCTAATTTTATTTAGAAATTTACCAGTAGCTGCTGCATTTCCCACCCTAGTCTTATACTCGAGTCAATAAGTTTTCCCAGTTTTTTGGGGTAAAATTAGGGGCCTCGGCTTATATTCGGGTCGGCTTATACTCGAGTATATACGGTATCTCATTTTGATTAGCAGGTGACTTCCTCAATAAAAATAATTTTATGTGAAATGCAGTTATATAGAGTTGAATAGTCTGTACGATGTATTAATGTTAATTCTGATTTATGTTTGTTGATACGTTGTGGTACTTGCACATGTGACTTGTTTTCAGTCGCTCTAACACTTTACCTAGTAGAGAAGTACTGTTCGAGCTAGTTTGGTATTTTCATATTGAAACAGTCACTGTGTAGATAATGACACACATGGTTCATTCTAATTGCTAATTATTTCCACCCCTCAACAAATCCTTAGAATTTTTATCTGGATTCAAAAACAAGGCTTTTCTGGTTCAGACTAGCATTTAATGCAAATTGTTGTAGTCCCATGATTCTGTGTATGATGTGCATGTAAGGGCACATTTATCATGAGAAAAATTATAATTCCAAAGGAAAAGTAAAGTTTATATATATATGAAAATATATACTTTGATATTGATTTCATTTTTGTGGTTAGTGAACATGGCACCATGTGATCTTCTCTTGCACATCACCAATGTTTGCATTAAGAGTAATGGTTACATTCCATGATTACTAATGGATATTGATCGCTCCGAGATACATAATTAATATCGTGATGCATATTGAAGAAAACGCAGTGAATGGAAATCCTTTTTTTATACTTACTGGAAGCTTGCAATTTTCCTGCGAGTAGTAAGCGGAAAATCAAAATGCGCAAGTGATGGTAGATATACGTTTTAGCTTTTATTCTGCGGTGTTTATTTGGTAACAACCACAGATGGGTATCTATACAGACATATCTATTTACCACCTACTTATAAAAGTGGGAAAACATTAATAAAGGTTATCGAATGTCGTATTAAAGGAGAGAAATTAAAACTTATTGTGAACACACTATATTTCAAATTACGTGTTTTTGAAAAAACGTAGTTGTGGCTTTGATTTGTGAGAGATCAATCTTCGATCTTTTATTTTCTTCTGTTTTGTCTGATTCCTTTTAAATTTGATTGTAGTGAGGCTGATGTGACTTCATAAGGGTGTTCGCAAGCCGTGTGTGTAATTTGAGTTGCTGAATCAGCTACGGAATAACTAGCTTATTCAGTGTCTTGGTTACTTAGTCTACTTGTCGTTTATTTAGTTTGTTTATGACCAAAAGCCATCTGCAAGATGTGGGTCCAATATCAGGACTGACTCTCTTAAATTGAGACAGCTAGGTCCTATGATCAAACATTGTCAGTTTGACTCCATGTCTGTATATGTAATCTAATTTTAAGATCGGATCAGCAGTCTAAAATTGAAACCCTCCGTGTGTGACACTGTCAGGGTCATTGATTAAAGTGAGGATTGCTGGGAGTTCAAAGTGAATTTAAAAATCTAGGCCAAAATAGCTGAATTTGAACAAGTCATTTCTCTTATCAGTTTTGCTAATTTGGCCTTGAATTTGAAATCCTCTTGGACTTCACTTCAATTGCATTACCCTGTTAATGTGGCAGCAGTTCTGAGAAATGTTTTTATCGATATGCCATCTTTATCACCCCAGCAATGAACTCTAGTTCCCTTGATAATCTGGGGAGATGTAGTACGAGCAGTTAAAAGGAAATAGGTGGTCCATCTTAGCGGTGGGTTTCAAATACCTTCTCAAAACCAGGAGCTAAGTGACACTGGAGGCACGTTCAGCTATAATTTTTTTTTTTTTTTATCAATAGAAGCAAGGTCTGATTTCACACTGGGTAATAGAGCTACAGTCTGGCAGCCAAATCTGAGAGCAAGGCTGTGATTTTCACTTTGTGCCCCCTGCTATGAGGACTTGCTGTCACCTTCTTAGAGGGAACATTGCCTTCTCAAACTGTAATCATTATTCAGCTCATTATACGAGAAGACAGAGGGAGATGCACTTTTACATAGCCTGTATTTCCTGTACCTTAATTTGCAACCCTGAATTAAAAAAAACAAACAAAAAAAAAACCAATTTTTTTTTCTTGCTTCTAACTCTCGTTACGTGAAAAAGTATTTTGACATCTGCAGATCGGAAGCCAAATTATGTATGGCACAGACTTGGCAATTACACACGGAAATCATTACTAAGTAACAAAGTTCCAAATGAAAGCAGTTTGTTAGCCCTTTCTGCTAAAACAATGCAGATTAACATGGGGAAATAGACTCTATTAAGTCAACCAGGAAATCCCCTTTTAATTAGCTTTGTTTGACTGGAGCTAAGTGGAGGAATTTATTTTATATTTTCGCTCCTGGTGTTGGCTAATTGTTAACGCAGAGACCTGATTGAGGTATCCGGCATACCGAAGGAATCGCTAATTCATTACCATTGATTGCAAGACCTAACAAAAAAAAACAAACAAAAAAAACTAGCCTTCGGGCTATAAATGGTCTAAGGTATTAAGACAATAGCGTTGTTTGTTGAGCATTACACCTTTTATTTTGCTATTTAGGTGTTAATGAAGGGAGGCTGGGATAGTAGGATTACAATTCTCTCTAGACTAACTCCAGGTGTTGAATTTGGAATCGGTTACAGATTCCTGGCCAATTCACATTCACACAGGGGGATGGGGATTTAATTTTTAATTTGCCACGTAGAGAAGCAACGCGTGTGTTTTCAAATAAAAATAAATTGTGAGAGTCATACCGGAAAAATACAATTATTGGTGATTAAATATAATAATAATAATTTTAAAAATCCGTGATATACACTTTTTTTTTTTTTAAATAAAAAAAAAAAGGCAATCGAATTGTGATATCTATGTGAAAGTTATGGGCCTGCATGTAATAACCGATGACAGGCTATGAATAATGATTGTAACAATTTGTTTAGCATTAGTTCGACTTAAATCTCTTTAGCATGCGCTCTTGGGCTGTAGATAAACAGATGTGATGGAAATATTCCAAGATATGTAAAGAGAATCAGGTGTTTTACAATACAAAATACATACAAACCATCAATGGGAAAGTGCCCAGCTGGGAATAAAGAACAACGCGTGCATTTTATCCTTTCAGTGCTGCAAGTCGTCCTGCAATTTTTTAAAGGAAGTTGCAAGGCTTAAGGTAGAGGGAGAAAAATGACTCTGACTCTATTGATAACAATGGCATTAGGGTTTATTGCATATGCACAGAGCTCCCATTGGAAGCAGTAGAAGGACTAGGATTGAATGAGAGATCTCCACTATTTCCTGGTCTTTGCAGTGTTCATGTGCTGGAGCTTCAGATCCTCAAGATTTGGAGCAAACGGCCAGATTCAGGACTTGTATATAGAAATTGCAATTCGTTGGTTGGTGAGGGGCCATGTATAGACCACCAAGAATGCTTGAGTTGATTTGAAAAACTCTGCACTGGGATACTGTGTTTGTTCCCAGCTGTTGGTGCTTTCATCACCTCTTCAAAATTCTAACGGAATTCTGACCTTCAGCTCAGAAATGTCAATTTTTGGAGAATCCATTGATGTAAAATAATGGACTCCATCACATTCAGGTAGAATGTTGTAAGTAAGTCCCTGAGCAGCAGAGAGGTGCACAGTGCATTGAACTGAGGAGCATATGCCTCTTTCTTACATCCCCAAATTTTATAGAATCATAGGTTTTGATAATAGAAAAGATTCCGTCAGCCCATGTAGTCTGCCTACATTAAAATCTCAGATTTACTCATTCAGGATAACTTTATACACATCCCAAACCAGAGGGGTAACTAAAAAACTACGGGGCCCCAGTGTGAAAACTTCCCTGGGGCACCCCCATATGTCCACCACCCGCCACCCTCTCCATATGTCTACCCTCCCCCTCCCATACATTGCCCAGATACACATGCAGACACACATATACAAAGATACACACAGATACATATACATACATACATACATACGGATGCATACATACAAACCTACACAGACAGACATATACACATACACACACAAAGACACATACATACACACACAAAGACACATACATACACACAGTGGCGTACACATGACCCATGGGGCCCCGGTGCAAAAATTGATCCGTGGGCCCTGCCCCCGCACACACACACACTCTAACACACACACACTCTAACACACACTCTAACACACACACACACTCTAACACACACACACACTCTAACACACACACACACACTCTAACACACACACACTCTAACACACACACACACACACTCTCTAACACACACACTAACACACAAATACACACTCTAACACACACACACTCTAACACACACTCTAACACACACACACTCTAACACACACCCACTCTAACACACACACACACAACACACACACACACACACTCTCTAACACACACACTAACACACAAATACACTCTAACACACACACACTCTAACACACACACACACACACACACACACACACACTCTAACACACTAACACACACACACACACACACTCTAACACACTAACACACACACACACACACACACACTCTAACACACTAACACACACACACTCTCTAACTAACACACTAGCACACACACACTCTAACACTAACACACACTCTCTAACACACACACACACTAACACTAACACACACACTAACACGTTTTTTTTTTAATTTAAGCCCCCCAGCCTCCTTACCTTTTGGAGTGCTGGGGGGATTCCCTGGGGTTCAGTGCTGGTGGTGCTGCTGGGCTCCTGGGTGGGCGGGCTGGCTGTCTGGTGCGCGATGGAGCACTCTTCCCGTGAGTGCTACATCTTCAGCTCCCTCGCGCGCCGGTATCAGTGCGGTGTGCGAGGGAGCGGAAGAGGAAGCACTAAGGGCAGAGTGCTCCCTCGCGCGCCAGCCAGACTCCCAGCCCGCCCGCTGGGGTCAGCAATGCCAGCCTCGGGGGGCCCTGAGTTGGCCGCCTCCTGGGCCCCCCAGGAGAAGAGGCTGGCCCTGTGGGTGCATACCGGGTCGCAGGGGCGGTCGGGCCCCCTGGTGGGCCGGGCCCGGTCGCAGCCGCAACCCCTGCGACCCTGTTATGTACGCCACTGCATACACACACAGACACATACATACAAAAACAGACACACAGACCGACACACACACACACCTATACTAAATATTTTAGTCACCTTGCGTTTTCCTACCTTTTCAGAAGGGTGACTTTCCCAGTGATGGCTCAGCCTGAGTTCACACTCTGAATACCTCCTCTTCCTCCTGCACGGCTCCCAGTGTAAGCTGGGAGGATTCACCGGGGCAGTCCCTTCCTCCCAGCTTTGATGTAATCTCAGGGGGCCCGGTCGCGCTGTTAATGCGCCACAGCACTGACCATGCCCCCTGCAAATGGTTTCTATCGGGTGACCATAAGAGCTTGGTCCACCCGATGGTCCCCTTAACGTGCGGCCCCGGCAGTTCTACTGCAACACATGGCGGTGGGCACTGCGGTCACAGGGGTCCGCAGGGTAGTTCCGCCACTGTCCTAAGCATTCTTCTATTCATTTATGTGTTAGCCTCATACACATCCTAAGCATTCCTCAATTCCTTTACTGTGTTAGTCTTATACACATCCCGAGCATTCCTCAATTCCTTTAGTGTGTTAGCTTTATACACATCCTGAGCATTCTTCAATTCCTTTACTGTGTTAGCCTTATACACATCCCCAGCATTCAATTCCTTTACTGTGTTAGCCTTATACACATCCTGAGCATTCTTCAATTCCTTGACGGTGTGAGCCTTATACACATCCCGAGCATTCTTCTATTCCTTTACTGTGTTAGCCTTATACACATCCTGAGCATTCTTCAATTCCTTTACTGTGTTAGCCTTATACACATCCTGAGCATTCTTCAATTCCTTTACTGCGTCAGCCTTATACACATCCTGAGCATTCTCTATTCTTTTACTGTGTTAGCCTTATACACATCCTGAGCATTCTTCAATTCCTTTACTGTGTTAGCCTTATACACATCCCGAGCATTCCTCAATTCCTTTACTGCGTTAGCTTTATACACAGCCAGCCACTAGAGGCACTTCCTGGTGGTTAGGCGACTTTTACAAAAACTCCATATGACTGCATTGCAGAGAACCTACAGCGCTTGCGGCGTTCGTGTGACGTCTGAGCAGGCAAGAGCCATCAGCGCTGGGATTGGGTAAGTACAGTAAGGATATTTTAACCCTTACTCTGCCTGGAGATGGGGGGAGGGAGTGGGGTGGTCGTGTGGGAGCTATAGTGCTAGGAATCCAACTTTGTATTCCTTGCACTAGACTAGAGTACCCCTTTAAATAACTTCAGTGGTTGCTGCTGGTAAAACAGAAATACTGAGGAAACCTCTCATTCATAGCTTGAAAGGAGGTCCTAGTACACTTTTCCTAATGGGATATAGTTGCGTTCATGCACCCTACTATATGGGTGGCCAAAAGTTAACACATTTTAGTTTACCAGCTGTAATGTTAGCAAAGCATTATGGGATTTGTAATTCTGTAACAAATGGAGAACTACTTCATGGCCTCTCATGCCATAAAGATTTGTGCAGTTAAAACTTTATTTATTGATCATTTTTGGAACTAAATGTATATAGCCTTAAAGGAGTGTCTTATCTTCAAACAGTCGTAATTTCAAACATTTATATCCCTTTAATCTTTAGAGAGCGTTCGTGTCAATGTGAGAAGCCAAGTTTACATTTGTTAAAATTAAAACCTTACCTCCAGATTGTACACGGCTGCAGTTGAGCAGAAATTGGAAAATAAGAAAGGAAATGTTAGAAGTTCACTCTCTTAGCCTAAAAAAGGAGATCAGCAACACATGTTCTTATTGCCGTCCGCAAGATAAGAAATTGGCGAGAATGAAGTGCTAGCTGATATCTGTTCTGATTTGTGCAAAAGTTTACCGTGACCAACGTTACTAATGAAAACCTCATCTAAGAATATTTTAATATAGATATATCAATAAAAAAAAATGGATTTTAAATATTCACCATAGGCACCATAACAACTACAGAGCACTGTCGTGCTTAGGAGCTTCCAACTCTGATTCTGGCAGAGAGTTGGTGTTTAGCGGTGTCTTGCACACCCAAAATATGAAGGCAAACCATTACTAAACTCCTTATATTTAGGGGGCACCTGGGCACTCCTGGCACCATAACTACTACAGTACGCTGTAATGATTATGGTGCTTAGAGTTTTCCTTTACCAATCCACATTAGCAATCCAGGTCAATATTTTAGCGTTCCATTGTGGATTTCATCATTTCGTTTGTATCAGGAGAGACTGAAAATCACATCATGTGTTCACTTTAAGTTCTTTTGTGGCTGGTGGTGATATTGAGATATACACCCAAACATTCATACATGGTCATTCATATTTTATAAATCCATGAGTTTAATGACATATATTCATATAAGTTCCTGTAATTAAGGTGTTCTATAATTAAATAATTAACCATAACAATTTTATGAGCCAAAATCTGCCATTCCATTCTCCTCTACATGTTAAAATCTTGTACCCTGCTATGAAAACAGCAGTTTAGTGCTGATTTTACTGCACAAAATATTCTGAATGCGCTTTCAGGGGATTTTAAATTCTAATGACGCATTTTTCTTTGTTGCTACAGCAACAGGTGATGGTGGTGGGGGGTAAAAGTGCTGCGTTTTGAGCTGATGTGGGTTTCGTAGGTTGAGTTATGTTTGTTCCTTGTAAAGAGAATACCAGTGAATTTGCAATTATTGATTTTTCAATAGGCACAATAACAAGTATTTTCTATGGCGGCCTAAGTGATGGATAATTCTATTTTATTATTGAAATTCTCCTCTTCTATGCTTCCCATCAAGAAAAGAAGGGGAATACGAGGTTACCAGGAGTCAGCTTGGAGCCTCCATAACAAAAATCCTTTTCTTGTAATGCCTGAATGATTTATATGAATTTTTCAATCCGTTCTAAAAGCCTCTGTGCATGTTTAAATAATGTTGTACAGCAGGCGTGACCTTTCCATCTTGTATGGCGAATATCTCACAGAAGCAACAGATGAACTATTTAGTGCAATATTACAATATAAAAAAAAAGCTTTTTTTTTTTTTTTTTTTTTTTGGGGATTGTTCATAGTTTGGTAATATGAGGACAGAATAGTAAATGATCCTAGGGTTCTACCAAGTAGTGGAAGTCCCTAAAATGAACTTCTCGGTGCTGCTGAATTCTGTTAATTTCTAATAAAGAACATATAAACATGTAAAATCATAACCTGTGACTTTAAAGCATTCGGAAAGCAAATATATATTCCTAACGCTATACTTCCCTGGTGGCCCCACCTGCAAGGAGGAAAAAAAATGTAGATTTACTTCCGTGACTGGTCCAGCATCCTTGGCCAAGATCAGAGAGATCGATGATCTCGGTTAGTCCAATGCTTTCCCATAGTAAAGCATTTGGAGGCTAGTGTGCATTCACATCAAAACACTGTGCTGCATTAAGC
This sequence comes from Pelobates cultripes, assembly GCA_933207985.1. Classification (NCBI taxonomy): domain Eukaryota; kingdom Metazoa; phylum Chordata; class Amphibia; order Anura; family Pelobatidae; genus Pelobates; species Pelobates cultripes. The sequence goes on from OW240917.1 coordinate 245,730,544, forward strand.
AAATGGTCTCTCTGCAATGGGTAGAAGTATCTGGATTTTACTCTATTTCCTCAGAAGCATGGTGTTACGACATCTGTGCAGATGACCAGGGCCGGTGAAAGTATATTGTTGCACTCTAGACAAGACCAGCTAAAATAAAAATTGCCAGCTTTGTGTCTCTTTCTTCTCCCAACCCCTTCGCGTCTCTATTTATCCCCCAATTCTTTGGCGTCTCTGTGTTTCTCTTTCGCTCAGCCCCTCTGTGTTTCTCTTCTGCTTAGCCCCTCTGTGTCTCTCTTCTTCCCAGCCCCTCTGTGTTTCTCTTTCGCTCAGCCCCTCTGTGTTTCTCTTTCGCTCAGCCCCTCTGTGTTTCTCTTTCGCTCAGCCCCTCTGTGTTTCTCTTCTGCTTAGCCCCTCTGTGTTTCTCTTCTTCCCAGCTCCTTTGTGTTTCTCTTCTTCCCAGCCCCTCTGTGTTTCTCTTCTTCCCAGCCCCTCTGTGTTTCTCTTCTTCCCAGCCCCTCTGTGTTTCTCTTCTTCCCAGCCCCTCTGTGTTTCTCTTCTTCCCAGCCCCTCTGTGTTTCTCTTCTTCTCAGCCCCTCTGTGTTTCTCTTCTGCTTAGCCCCTCTGTGTTTCTCTTCTGCTTAGCCCCTCTGTGTTTCTCTTCTGCTTAGCCCCTCTGTGTTTCTCTTCTTCCCAGCCCCTCTGTGTTTCTCTTCTTCCCAGCTCCTCTGTGTTTCTCTTCTTCCCAGCCCCTCTGTGTTTCTCTTCTTCCCAGCCCCTCTGTGTTTCTCTTCTTCCCAGCCCCTCTGTGTTTCTCTTCTTCCCAGCCCCTCTGTGTTTCTCTTCTTCCCAGCCCCTCTGTGTTTCTCTTCTTCCCAGCCCCTCTGTGTCTCTCTTCTTCCCAGCCCCTCTGTGTTTCTCTTCTTCCCAGCCCCTCTGTGTTTCTCTTCTGCTTAGCCCCTCTGTGTTTCTCTTCTTCCCAGCCCCTCTGTGTTTCTCTTCTTCCCAGCCCCTCTGTGTTTCTCTTCTTCCCAGCCCCTCTGTGTTTCTCTTCTTCCCAGCCCCTCTGTGTTTCTCTTCTTCCCAGCCCCTCTGTGTTTCTCTTCTTCCCAGCCCCTCTGTGTTTCTCTTCTTCTCAGCCCCTCTGTGTTTCTCTTCTGCTTAGCCCCTCTGTGTTTCTCTTCTGCTTAGCCCCTCTGTGTTTCTCTTCTGCTTAGCCCCTCTGTGTTTCTCTTCTTCCCAGACCCTCTGTGTTTCTCTTTCGCTCAGCCCCTCTGTGTTTCTCTTCTGCTTAGCCCCTCTGTGTTTCTCTTCTTCCCAGCCCCTCTGTGTTTCTCTTCTTCCCAGCCCCTCTGTGTTTCTCTTCTTCCCAGCCCCTCTGTGTCTCTCTTCTTCCCAGCCCCTCTGTGTTTCTCTTCTTCCCAGCCCCTCTGTGTTTCTCTTCTGCTTAGCCCCTCTGTGTTTCTCTTCTTCCCAGCCCCTCTGTGTTTCTCTTTCGCTCAGCCCCTCTGTGTTTCTCTTCTGCTTAGCCCCTCTGTGTTTCTCTTCTTCCCAGCTCCTCTGTGTTTCTCTTCTTCCCAGCTCCTCTGTGTTTCTCTTCTTCCCAGCCCCTCTGTGTTTCTCTTCTTCCCAGCCCCTCTGTGTTTCTCTTCTTCCCAGCCCCTCTGTGTTTCTCTTCTTCCCAGCCCCTCTGTGTTTCTCTTCTTCCCAGCCCCTCTGTGTTTCTCTTCTGCTTAGCCCCTCTGTGTTTCTCTTCTGCTCAGCCCCTCTGTGTTTCTCTTCTGCTTAGCCCCTCTGTGTTTCTCTTCTTCCCAGCCCCTCTGTGTTTCTCTTCTTCCCAGCCCTCTGTGTTTCTCTCTTCTTTAGCCCTCTGTGTTTCTCTTCTTCCCAGCCCCCTCTGTGTTTCTCTTCTGTAGCCCTCTGTGTTTCTTCTGTAGCCTCTGTGTTTCTCTTCTTCCCAGCCCATCTGTGTTTCTCTCTTCACTCCAGCCCTCTGTGTTTCTCTTCATCAGCCCTCTGTGTGTTTCTCTTTCGCTCCAGCCCTCTGTGTTTCTCTTCTGCCCAGCCCCTCTGTGTTTCTCTTGCTTCCCAGCTCCTCTGTGGTTTCTCTCTTCTTCCCAGCCCCTCTGTTCTCTTCTTCCCAGCCCTCTGTGTTTCTCTTCTTGCCAGCCCCTCTGTGTCTCTCTTCTTCCCAGCCTCTGTGTGTCTCTCTCTTCTTTAACCCCTCTGTGTCTCTCTTCTTCCCAGCCCCCTCATCTCTCTTCTTTGACCCCTCTGTTTCTCTTTCGCTCAGCCCCTCTGTGTTTCTCTTTCGCTCAGCCCCTCTGTGTTTCTCTTCTTCCCAGCCCCTCTGTGTTTCTCTTCTTCCCAGCCCCTCTGTGTCTCTCTTCTTCCCCAGCCCCTCTGTGTCTCTCTTCTTCCTATCCCCTCTGTGTTTCTCTTCTTTCCCTCTGTGTCTCTCTTCTTTCCAGCCCATATGTGTCTCTCCCCCAGCTCTTCTGTGCATTTCTTTGTGTGTGTGTGTGTATATATGTATGTATATATATATATATATATATATATATATATATATATATATACATACAAAAAGTAAGAAAAGACCCTGAAGGGTTGAAACGTCGATTGGGACACCACTTTGAACAACATTGAATAAATCAACACTTTGAATAAGACCTGCGAGTGCGCCTTCCTTACTTTTTGTATGTATCTTTGACGCTGGTAGCACCGAGGCTTTAGCAACGGAAGGGGTGAGTGCTGAGTTTTAATTATATATATATATATATATATGTTGTACCCAAAATATAGAGAAGAAACCCATAAAAAAAATTAAGGAATAATTTCTGAGGGGCTTTCGATTGATACAGTGTCATGCATGAGTCCGATACCAATACTGGATAATGTTTAATAATATTTGTAATGTTAAGTGTAATATTTATAGGATTAATAAAAGCCAGATACCACATCAAAACATCTACTTGGAAACTAGCGCAGAGAAACCACTCAGCCCATGGCAATGTTTTGGACATGACGGCATTGTCATAGCAGGACACAGGACATGAGTGTCCACAGGCACATATTGGTAGTGGGATGAGGTTTGTTCTGATGTACAAAGAGTCTCTATTGCCCTCCTGCTGACAACTTGTCCTCCATTAAAAATAACTGTGTTCTTCACTAAAGTGTGAATTCAAAGTGTGCATTAATGTAAATGTTAAGGCCAAATTACTGGAAGCATAGCTGACATGTGTCCTGTCTTTTTTTTTTTTTTTTTTAACCTTAAATTTGAAATGCACTTTAAATTCTCACTTTATTGAATAACCCCGTAAACCTCCCAAACAGTGGATAGTCTGCCCTTGTTATGACTAATGGATAATAACCATAATAAAATGTCTATTTAACAAATGTCTTTTAAATATTAAAAAAAAATAAAAAAAGTTCTTGTTAAAAGCTTCTTAAATAATAACTTCTAACACCTTTTATTGTGGGTGAAAGGGTTACAAAAATAATAATGGATATACGCCAAGTAATTCACTCCTTAAAATCTTTCAAATAATGTGTCATTTATTTATTTTTGCTAAATTCTTTCTTTTCTCTCACTGTTGGAACTATCCGTATTCCATATTTACATTAAATTAAATGTTTTTAAAGACCAGTCTTATTATTTTTTCTTCAAACGAAGGTTGTCAAATGTTACAGAGTGTTTGATCAGAGGCAGAGTGTTGGGAATAGTCCAGCCAAAACGTAGTGATTTGCACAAATTCTTTAAATTCTTTTTGTGTCTGAGGTTATATTTAAACTGTCTCGCAAATGCTAACGTTGATGTCAGCCTCTGATTATTCTGGTAAAGCTGCAGAAAGTGGAAAGGTATTATTGTAAAGTAAATGATACATAATATGATTACACGGGTTCGCTAAAGAAAAATGATGTAATTCAGATCCTGTTCTAGACCACCTTGCCAACAATGTAGCAAAGTGCTAATGATTGCCTGATTAAATTACGCGTCAAACGCATCTACCAATACGTTACAGAAATGGAGAAACGAGAGCCCTTGCTACACTGTGTGAATTTGCAGTAGAATAGTAGAAAAGACAGGTGTGGCATGTTTAATCTTGGGGTGCAAGTTGGCACACACCACTAGTAACTCATTATAAATAGATCCAGATTGTAGCACTCATTAAGGGGACACTATAGGCACCCAGACCACTTCAGCTCATTGAAATGGTCTGGGTGCAGTGTCCCTCTCAGTTTAACCCTGTAATTATTGCCATTATTAAGAAAATGCAATGTTTACATTGCAAGACTAGGATGGCCCTAGTGGCTGTCTTCCAGACCATCACTAGAGGTCCTTCCTGGATTAACACAAGCCAGCACGGAGCTTTTGTTCTGGGCTTGGCATGGGTAGACTTACACCTCTGACCACAAAGAACATTTTATCTGTGTGTACAACGTTTTAAAGTGAAACACAGTACAAGCAGGCTCCCATACCTCCCAAAAATTGGCCCTTAACTGGTCTTCAGCTGTCTGAGGCAGTTCCCTGGTGGCCCCAGATGTGGGACACCAGGAATCTAAAGTGGGACAGGGATCCAACTTCTGGACTGTTTTACCAAAAGCAGGACAGTTGAGAGGCCTGATCTCCAGACACCATGACCACATCAAATCAGTGAAGTGCTCTGCTTGGAGTAACCCTTTCATTTCAGGCGGAAGGAGAATGGTAGACTGGGGGTTAATAATCAATGCAGGTTTTGTTCACTACGCTTATCGCACTGAACTTTGCTGAGAGAGAAAAAGGTTAAAATTCATTATTTCTAAACGTAAGACAATTGGAAAAACAAAAAGCCATGCAGTAATTTAATAAATAAATACATTTAATAAAGCTGAAAGCTTTCTGGTTGGCAGGTGTGCATTAAAATAAAACACTCAGGTTTATTTATTTATTTTTTACACAAACCTTTCATGACTCCACTGCGAAATTCATTATCTCATATTTGCGGCCTGTTCATTGATGAAAACCAACGCAGTAATTGTGACACAGCCTGCTCCGCGTCTTCTGGGATCGCGTTCAAAACAAATGTTTCTGAAAAGGAAAAACCCTTAACACGCGTTGCGCTTGGAAGGTCGTTTTAAAGAACAAAGCACAGACGCTCATGTTGGTACCAGCTGACGTTAAATCTTTAAACATTTTCACATGTTTTCCTTCCACACCCTTAAATTTTTTTTTAAAGAAAACCTCAACAAAATGCAGAATTCTTAGCTTTTAAACAGCAGAATCAATTTATTTTTTATTTTTAAAGGCTTTAGGTAACATATATGTAGCCAAATGATGTTGTATATGTTTTAAAGCACGGGTGCCTAGGAGATAGATGATCTGATGTTTTAAAACTACGCATTCCATGATGCTTTATAATTCTAAAGGCATGCAAAGCATCATGGGAGTTGTAGTTCTACAACATCTGGGGATCTACCTTAGGGCACCCCTGTTTTTAATGGAATCTGACAGGGTAATATCAATAATTCCATTTAGAATGCTGATTTAAATAAAGTTACGCAAACATTCTAATTGCTTTATGGCAATTTCTGTCACTGTGAAGCAAACTTGTAACAGGATTGGTGGACAAATATGACAAATCAGAGAATAATGGTTCAAGTAAAACTTGTTCTATATGGTCTTTCGATAACCTCAACTGTCACATTTAAAGCAGCAATGTGACACCCATTAACACTGGAAATATCTTTACATATTTCATGTATTGGCTCATATTAGCGATGGCACACCTGGAAAAACCCAATTAGACCTGTTAAAATGAGTGATAATTAGTTGTCATTTTTTTTTCTTCCTTAGGGATTTTCTGACTAATTTTAGTCTGACATTGAGGGGGTATAGCTAGAAAACCAGCATCCATAAGGGTCTTTTGATGCTACCAGAACTACATGTGTATAAGTCTTCAGATCTTGACAGAGCTCAGCATAGTTTAAATTACAGATTTTAGTAGAAGGAGGAAGCAATTCTTTTTTTGCATTCCTTGCATAGTGAGTGCACAGCTGTGACCACTGTGTAAGAAATAGGAAGTACTGAGGAAAAAAAAACTAAATTATAAGTGGTAGCATTGAAGAGGATGTACCTGGGATAATTGTGTCCGGTACCATTGGGAGTGACCACCAGCAAAACGTTTAGAAGGGCCTCTTAACAGTATAAAGAGACATTTAGACCCCAAAAAAGCACTTTAGTTTGATGTGTGTTCCTTGTTTTCTTTCTCATTTTACAATAAGTGCAGATATTAATAGAAATTGGCACTTTTATAAATTAACCTTTTTACACCCCCCCTGGCTATCAATCAGACAACCCGTCCTGTTACTTCCTGGTTTGGTTAGGTCATTGGAGCTAAACTCAAGAGGCAACAACTGCCCAGAGCACCTGCCTTGTAAAGACTTCTTCTCATTGAGCTGCATTGGAAGTCTGTGATTGGACAGCCACAGAATGTCTGGGAGGGATTAGAAGGGGAGGGCTTGTAAAGGCTGCAGACAAGAGAATTGCAGCTTTTGCAAGCTGCTCTTAGATATCCCTCAAATTAAAAAAAATATATAAATAAATAAATGCCTATTTTTAACTGGGGTACATCTTCTAACAAGTGACTTTGAAAAACAAAAATTTTATTTGGGCACTGTCCCTTTAAGGCAGAACTGTAATTCCAGCAACAACTGTCATTCCTCGTGTTGCCTCGCAGTGCACTGCAATCTGAAGCAGTCTTCATTTGGGAGCATGGGAGCATGGGAGCATGGACTTACCTGACCAAAGATTACTCTGCCCACACTGTAGCTTGTTCATATTGCAATGACGTGATTGCCAGACGGGCACAGACAGGTGTTTTCTCAGTAGAAACCAGATCCACTATGGCTATGGTACCAGAGTGTATATGGGAGTCTGGTGAAGACGGCTGATATTGTGATGTGAACACATTCCAGGACAGAGCAGAGTGATCTTTGGTCAGTAAGCATCCGTACCAAAAATCATTTCAATCTCCAGCACTTAAGCAGAGAACATGAGGAAGTCACCATGGTTAAATGTATCTGTTAAATAAATAGTTTATCTGAAGAATAACTGTTACTTCATGTCATGCCAAAAGCATGAGTTGGTATTTGATGTGTGTTTATATACGTTAAGAGTTGTTTTTTTTGTAAACCTTGGGATGACATTTATTGTGGTCTTTGATCTTGCACCAGGCCTAGACCATAAAACATCTAGATAGCCATCACCAGAGCTGGACACAAGGAATTTCATAGAGTGGGCAATAGACTGCCAGACCAGCCCCCTCTGATCCCCCCCCAGGGGTCTGCCCACTGAGAAACAACTAGTTTAGATATATGAGGGTGTTGGACTATCCAGGGAAGTCAGTTATTCATTTTTCTTTTGTCAGTAACTTCTAGGAGCCTATACCATCTAAGACTCCCACAAGAATTCTATATGGGGTAAATATATGTAAGGAATTTCTTGTGTTTTCTCCTATTTTATTTTATGTACTGTTTTGCAATTTGTTTTCTGTATGTCATTTATTTCTGTATTTTGTACTCAGCACTGTGAATCCTTTTTGTCAGATTAAATGTTTACTTAATCAGCTTGTGTCTCTGTTCTCTATGAGCTTCACTCTCCAGAGGAAAGCTCAGGTAAACACGTTACCAAAAATGGTTAACTATATATGTTTTATCAGTAAAAGTAGAACTGTGATACTATAATTCTCCTGTGTGTAGAAGGTATTGCAGGGGTTAATTGAGTGGTTGCTGGGACTAGCAACAGGTAACCAGGGGTCTGGTGTCATTAACCCTGTCACTTCCACACTCTCTCCACTGTCTCGGCTGGGCCTATAGCCCACGCACATGACAAACTGGCGGCAGCTAGTGGGATATATTTAGAGATTTTTAGTGCTTGCTAGATTTTACCTGTAAAGGGGGTCTTAGCACTAAAAGAAATTGCATACTTGTTTTGTGTAATTTCCAAAGACCAAGCTCAGTGCTGATTTAAAATACATACAAAGTGCAAAACAGTTCTCCCCTCCCATCTTTTGTTTTTCTTTCTCTATCCTATTTGTGAATATGGAGGCCTATTGCAAACAATCAAAAGAGGCCTTGGAATTGTTGTGCCAAGAAAAGAATTTACCAACTTTTGGCAAAAATAAGGCACAACTTATTGCTGACCTTGTGGAGGCTGACAGCCATATTTTCCAGCCAGAGACGGACACTGAAAGGGTTACCGAGCTCCCTACTACTGCAGGAGTGTTGCTTACTGAAATGCCTGGTGGTTGTACCCCTCAAAACATTAAGGACATTTGCTCAACTGATTTATTTCGGCAACTGATGGCTACAAATCCTCAGGAGGCCCTGCATGTGATGATCCAACAGCAGGCTGCAGAAAGGGAATCTGCAGAGAGGCTGGCCGAAAGGGAGGTGCAAAGGAGACATGAGCTGGAACTTGCTAAACTGCAATTTACCCTTCAGTCCTCACTGAACAGCAATGCATCAGAGTCCAGCACACGAAGGCTCCGTAAGGATGATTTTCCTTCCCTCGAAGAAGGGACGGATTTGGATGTATTTTTAAAAAGTTTTGAGAAAGTATGCAGGCAGCATCAACTACCCTCAGACCAGTGGGGCAGATATTTAACTCCACAATTGAAAGGGAAAGCCTTGGATGTGTTTGTGTCCCTTCCCCCAGAGACTGATAACAACTATGAGGCAATCAAATCTGCATTGCAAAAAACTTTTAACCTTACTCCTGAGTCTTACAGGAAAAAGTTTAGGAGTATGCAGCAATGCCCATCATCCAGCTGCATTCTATATATTGCACAATTAGAAACCACGTTCCGGCAATGGGTAACAGGAGTACAAGCTACTACCTATGAAGCCCTTAATGACTTAATGGTCCTGGAGCAGTTCTTGCAGACCCGGAGCCCTAATGTACGAGAGTGGATTTTGGAAAGAAAGCCAAAAAATGCTAGGGCTGCTGCAGAACTGGCAGATGACTATGCTGACATCCATGCACCCACATCCAGGCGTGGACTTGTGTCAGCTGCTACTTCGACCTGGAGAGAAGCTACAGTTCAAACACCACCTGTAAGATCTGCAGTGAGAACTTCACCGCCGACTGCCAGCGTAGCCGGGGCTATGTCAAGTGAGTCAGATGCCCGCCATTGTTTTCGATGCAACCAGATTTGTCATCTGAGCAGGACCTGCCCCACTAGGAATATGCCCTCACCAGTCCGTGGAGGGGCACCATCAGTATTGCTTGTGGGTGGGTCCGTGGGGAAACAAGAGGATAACCTGCAGAGTGTAATTGTGGGTGACCGAGTGACCATGGGACTGAGAGATTCTGGAGCTTCCTTCACCCTGGTGCGACCTGAAGTGGTGAATATGGAGGACATAATCCCTGGAAGAACCATGTCCATCAAAGGAATTGGGGGTGTACGCCCCGCTGTGCCCTTGGCACGTGTGTACCTTGATTGGGGTGCGGGCAAAGGTTTGCGGGAAGTGGGGATTTCAGAGGATATCCCTGTTAATGTTCTGTTGGGGAATGATTTGGGCAGGATGCTCTGTCACTATGCTCCAGCGGACACTGTTTGTGAGCCAGAAGGGCTGACTGCTCCACCTAAGGTATTGTGTGAAACTTTGGGAGACATTGTGGAGTGTGATTGCTGGGAGGGAGAGCAGGGTGTGGATAAATATCTACCTGTAACTGAACCAGTGATGTCTACCAAATGTGAGATAGGGGTGAGTAGTGATGTGCCTGTATCAAAATACTGTGAGGCTGGGATGTCAGAGAGTAAGGGGGAGGAGGAAGGTGAGAGCCAGGGATGTGTACCACTAGTCGCAGTGGTAACAAGTCAACAGTGGGTCAGGGCTGCAGCAGGACAGTCTGAGGTGCTATGTGAGATTGTGAGAGGAGGGCCTGCCCTGGAGAAGAAATTATGTGAGTGTGTGCAAAATTCTGTATCTGATCAAGGGGGGTCAAATGTGTCCTGTGAAAATGTATGGGAAAAGCCTTCCAGCAAGAGGGGGCTGAATGAATATATGTGCCAATATGTGCCTGAAGCAGATGTATGTGATGCACTGGATGAAAATGTGAAGGGACAGCAAGGCTATGAGGGAGGGCAGAGGGTGTGTGAGCTTTACTCTGCGCCAGACTTAGCCAGTTTCCAAAGTTCTGTATGTCTGATGACCTGGAGTGAAAGTGAGGGGACGGACAGACTCAGCCTGTGGGTCCAGGAAGGATGGCTGCAGTGAAACATACTGTTGGAGGAACCAGGAACCTTGTCAGTTTATCACAACTCACGCATACACCTAAGCAACTTTCTGATTGTGAACCAAAGGTTCAGAGTCTGATAGTGCAACAAGCCCAGCAGACAGACCGCAAAATGAAAGAGACGATGGGTGTTGATACAGCACATCTATCCTGGGAGTGTTCTCTGTCTGCTTTTGTGTGTGCTTACCGGGGAGTGCTGCAGAAATCCATTGGTTTCTTCCCCTTACAGCTACTACATGAGCGCAGTGGGTGTGGTTTAAGGGATGTTACCAGAGATCGATGGGGAATTGAAACAGGCAAATCAGGCATGTTTGTTGAGGGTGTAGCTGTGGTATGGACTGATCACAACCTGCTGCAGGTGACAGGTAACCATGGTAAACTGCTCCATTGGAGCCCTATCCTCCAACAGTATAATTTCACTGTCCAACACAAAAAGGGCAGCTTGCATGGGAATGCAGATGGCCTGTCTCGGCAACTAGAGGGTTAATGGTAGACAGATAAATCAGCCTGTGGCTACATTTTTCTGTCCACCATCTTAAGGGGGAGGTGTCATGCCAAAAGCATGAGTTGGTGTTTGATGTGTGTTTATATATGTTAAGAGTTGTTTTTTGTAAACCTTGGGATGACATTTATTGTGGTCTTTGATCTTGCACCAGGCCTAGACCATAAAACATCTAGATAGCCATCACCAGAGCTGGACACAAGGAATTTCATAGAGTGGGCAATAGACTGCCAGACCAGCCCCCTCTGATCCCCCCCCAGGGGTCTGCCCACTGACAAAGAACTAGTTTAGATATATGAGGGTGTTGGACTATCCAGGGAAGTCAGTTATTCATTTTTCTTTTTGTCAGTAACTTCTAGGAGACCTATACCATCTAAGACTCCCACAAGAATTATATATGGGGTAAATATATGTAAGGAATTTCTTGTGTTTTCTCCTATTTTATTTTATGTACTGTTTTGCAATTTGTTATCTGTATGTCATTTATTTCTGTATTTTGTACTCAGCACTGTGAATCCTTTTTGTCAGATTAAATGTTTACTTAATCAGCTTGTGTCTCTGTTCTCTATGAGCTTCACTCTCCAGAGGAAAGCTCAGGTAAACACGTTACCAAAAAGGGTTAACTATATATGTTTTATCAGTAAAAGTAGAACTGTGATACTATAATTCTCCTGTGTGTGGGGTAACCTAAGACGCCCGGGTTTAAAAGTCTTGGTGGTGGCAGTAGAAAATGTATTAAGGGGGTTAGTGTAGAAGGGATTGCAGGGGTTAATTGAGTGGTTGCTGGTACTAGCAACAGGTAACCAGGGGTCTGGTGTCATTAACCCTGTCACTTCCACACTCTCCCCACTGTCTCGGCTGGGCCTATAGCCCACGCTCGTGACACACTGGAAAGCTAGATGGGTTGTACATTCCAGCAACAATGGTCAGTTTACTGAATGGAATCTCAATTGTACCAGAAAGGAAATCAAAGGTGGCAGGGGAGCTATAGTTTGTAAACTGGTGAACCTTATGTACTTGTGTGTGTTTGTGTTTGTGTGTGTGTGTGTAGTTAAAGAATATAACTTTTATTACAGCATTTAAAACAGGCTCAACGTTTCAGTCCTCCTTGGGGACTTTCCTCAGGATCATCGCTTCATTGATGATCCTGATGAAAGTCCCCAAGGAGGACTGAAATGTTGATCCTGTTTTAAATGCTGTAATAAAAGGTATATTTCATGGAAGTCCGAGAGTGCAGCCATCTACTTTAACTACTTGAATACTGTAGGCCTGGTAATGCACACGGCCATGGAATTTTGAAGCCAGAGTGCAAGGTACTGTAGCCTCTATATATATACACAGTATCTCACAACAGTTGGTACACCCCTCATATTTTTGTAAATATTTTTGCTATATCTTTTCATGTGACAACACTGAAGAAATGGCACTCTGCTACAATGTAAAGTAGTAAGTGTACAGCCTGTATACCAATGTAAATTTGCTGTCCCCTCAAAATAACTCAACACACAGCCATTAATGTCTAAACTGTTGGCAATAAAAGTGAGCACATCCCTAAGTGGAAATGTCCAAATTGGGCCCAAAATGTCAATATTTTATGTTGCCCATTATTTTCCAGCACTGCCTTAACTCTCATGGGCATGGCGTTCGGCCAGAGCTTCACAGGTTGCCACTGGAGTCCTCTTCCACTCCTCCATGACGACCTCACAGAGCTGGTGGATGTTAGAGACCTTGAGCTCCACTACCATATGTTTGAGGATACTCAATACAGTTTAGGTCTGGCGACGTGCTTGGTCAGTCCATCACCTTTACCTTCAGCTTCTTTAGCAAGGCAGTGGTCGGTGTGTGTGTGTATATAAATATATATATATGTGTGTGTGTGTATATCACAAAATAAAAATAAACATGCCCAGACTGTAATAGATGTTACAGTAACTGTAAAGTGGAGATTACAGATAAATTAAAACCTATGCACAGGTATGTAAAATTCAATAAAATTATAATGTGCTGCATAAAACCTTGATATGGTCCTCTGGAAGTTTACCTTTTGCTTATGGCAGTGAAACAATTGTTGGAGATCTGAGTTCTGTTCTGATTCAGGGTAAGTTTTAACTCAGACAGGTAATAGTGTAGAACAGGCCTGCAATAAAGCTATGAAATTTTATATTAGTCTTCAATTAAACTTAGTATATTTATATGTTTATTTATTTATTTTTTATTCAAACTCATTATTCCATTTATAGATATACTCTAACACACAACTTTAAATAAGCAGAAATGACAGCTGTAAACACTCAAAATAATAAATATAGTCTAATATTGACAGATAAGTTAAAAATAGGTCCCTCAGTATAAAAGAACCAGGTATATACATTTAGCTTTATTGAATAACTCGGATCTAAAAAAAAGAGGTACTTACAAAAAAAGAAAAAAAGAGGGAAAAAAGGCAGAAGAACTTTTCCTGTAATGTCCAATATTATTTGAAAATACAATGTGGTGAATTATTTATTTATTTATTTATAAAATATTTTACCAAGAAAGATACATTGAGATTTCTCTCGTTTTCAAGTATGTCCTGGGTCCACAAATCATTGCATTGTTACAATTAGGGTACAATAAAATAAAAAAACAATATTAATACACAATAAATACAAAATTTAACAAATAGGCAGGAAATATATAATCAACCATGACATGTGCATTCTGTTTTGAGGTATGTAGAGAGGGATCTCTTAAAGGACTTTGAGCTTAGGGAAGATTTTAAATTGTGCGGGAGGTCGTTCCACAATTGCGGTGCTCTGTAGGAGAAGGAGGATCGGGCTGCTTTCTTTTTGTATTGAGGTAGACTAAATAAAGTGTTGGTACTGGATCGGAGGTTATAGGAAGTGGGAACAGCTGAGGAAAGCATTGTGTTCAGGCAGGGTGGGATTTTTACAGAAAAGCTCTTAAACACAAGGCTGGAAAAATGAAGGTTGCGTCTGGATTCCAGGGACAGCCAGTTTAGTTCTTTTAGCATGTCACAATGGTGAGTCCTGTAATTACATTGTAGCACAAATCAGCAGAACGAGTTATACAATGTGTTGAGTTTTTTAATGTGGGATTGCGATGCAGATGCATATACTACATCCCCATAATCAATGATTGGCATCAGCATTTGCAGTAAAATCTTTTCCTTTAATGTAGGGCATAGGCAGGATTTGTTTCTGTACAGGGCACCTAGTTTTGGATAAAGTTTAGATGCAAGCTTTTCTATGTGCAGGCCAAAAGATTGATTGGGGTCTAACATCATACCCAAGTATTTGAATGAGTGGACTGCGGTCAGTGTGTCATTTGAAATTGCGTACATGTGTACATTTGTGGATTTGCAGACATTAGGAAGATCATTTATAAATAATGTAAATAGTAGGGCGCCGAGAATGGAACCTTGGGGAACACCACACGTGACTGGGAGGGGGAGGGAGTCGCTGTCAGAAATGGACACATATTGCGAGCGATCCAATATTAGTTACATAGTTACATAGTTACATAGCTGAAAAGAGACTTGCGTCCATCAAGTTCAGCCTTCC
>OW240917.1:245744969-245856583 GCA_933207985.1 Pelobates cultripes
CCACTGATCTGGGTGAATAACATATTCGAATTTCACCCAGATCGGTTCAGGGGTTCGCAAATTTTATGGAGGTCTTGTGTGACCGGCTCACCCTGGGCTGTATGCCCAAAACAGTTCCACGAATTTGGTGGGTTTTGCCGGTCACATTCGAAAAACGTAAAAACGAAGAAAAGTACCAAATGGATCCCTCTGGCTCCTAGCAGCGTTCGTGCCCCTCTGTCGAATGCACCAAAGTACCGAATAGCGCTCTTCTAGCTATTCGGTAAATAGAGTTCCAGCGTTCGACTGTTTGTGACCGGTGTTCGGGAAGTCAAGTGTCCGCAAAACAGTTCCATGCACTCGACGACCATGGCCCGCTGCCTTTGTTAGCATGAACAAAGATGGCCGCGGTTTTCTCTGCCACGTGGCGTTCGACTAACGAACGCTGACCGCACAGACAGAGTAGCAATTTCACTTAAATCTTTGATGTTTTAATGAGCCAGAGGGTGGTCCTCAGTTGGTAGTTTCATCTACCGAATGCAATAAGCAGTACATAACAAATAAAAAGGGAATGCACACTGTACATCACATAGGGATAGGGGAATTTCTTCACATAGGGTATTTGATGCACACACCCCCAGCTGTGCTCCTTTAGTTACCCAGTGCTGTGCTATGCCCTGCTCAATTATCTCTATGTATCTATGTATGTCAGGATAGAAATAATGTATCCTATAAAATATTAATGGATGGATGCCAATTAGAAAACAGTAGGAGACGTTACAATAAAAACAATATTCGAAATCTCTTATTAAGAGGTTGCTGCAATTAAACATGGTCTGATTGTTTCTTTTTTTGTAAATCACATACAATCCGTGTTGTCTGTCTCCGAAGGCTCACTACCTGAGATTATCCTCTACGAGTGGCAGAGGGTTATTCAACGTCAATATTAAAATTTTCATTACGTGTCTCACATTGCTACATTCTCTCCCTGTGCTGCAAGTTCATTTTATAGCTCCCTCAATTTATCTTTTTCATTAACTTGTACTGCCCGCGTGGTCAAACCTTTCTCCCCCCCCCCCAAATCTTGAAAGTACAATAGTTCATCTAAGTTCGCTGGCAAAGCTGTAAGTCCTGGGCAGGAAGAGTCCTTATCACACCAACACTGCAATTGGCTAAAAAGAGACACTTTGGGAAAGATTTATCAAAATACTCTAAAAAGTGGTGGAAAAAAATGTGAAAAAATAGTCACCAATGGATTGTACCTGCTGATGCCACTCGTGTCAGTGGTGATTGTTCTAATGTATTAAAGGACCACTATAGTGCCCTGAGGGTGCCCCCACCCTCATGGCCCCCCCTCCCGCCGGGCTGCATTGGGAGGAAGGGGTTAAACACTTACCTTTCTCCAGCGCCGGGCTCCCTCGGCGCTGGGGTCTCTCCTCCTCCTTTGGACGTCATCGGCTGAATGCGCATGCGTGGCACGCTTTCAGTCAGTCCATAGGAAAGCATTCTCAATGCTTTCCGATGGACGCTGGCGTCTTCTCACTGTGAAAAGGGACCTGGCACCCAGACCACTTCATTGAGCTGAAGTGCTCTGGGTGCCTATAGTGGTCCTTTAAACGTGAAGAGGTCACTTTTTATAATTCTTACCTTCTTGTTTTTGAGGGGTGATTTGAAAAAAAAAAATCTATGTATTTTTTTTTTATATGAATATCTATTTTCGTGTGTATTTTTATAGCCTTCACTCAGAATTATTTACTAAAGTGAAAATTGAAGAAAAAAAACTACTAACTGAATAATTTTTTAACTGCCCTTTTTCAAGTGCATAAAGCGTATGCCTTTTTTGATCATGACCTAGACCAGGCATAGGCAACCTTCGGCACTCCAAATGTGGTGGACTACATCCCCCATAATGCTTTTACACCCATAATGCTGGCAAAGCATCATGGGAGGTGTAGCCCGAAGGCTGCCTATGCCTGTCCTAGACGAGTCCCAGGAAATTGCAAACACCAATTACTATATATCTATATTTCTTTGTAATAAATGGACTACGTTTTGCCTTTGACTTGGTTGTTTGTTGTTGTTGGTTGTTAACATTCCATAATGGCTCATTCATGTTAACAATGCTGGATTTATGGCGTGTGGGAACCAGTGTTGTTTGCTGTATAAATTTCAAGATATGTAAATATTATGTGTATTATTTTTGGACCATGGACATGTAATTTATATAAATTTGTTTAGTGATCAGCTGGCTACAAGTTTGGCCCCTAGTCAGGACTGAAAATGTAAATTTAATTGGCTTATTAACCTACTGGCTAATTATATGATTGAGTTCATGCCTTCCCTTTTCAAATCTGTCCCTTAGTGTGATAGAGGTTTCTGAAACACGTCACTGTTTTCTGTCTGGTGACCCGTGACCATGTTGAGCTTTAAATGGAGGAATAAAGTGTTTTAAGCATTTTCTTAAGACTGATTTAAGTACTGTGATGGTACAATCCTTTACTCCGTCAAGCATTCCCTTCTTCCCATAAAAATAAAATCACCAAGTAATCCACAGAGTAATAAATTGCTGGTATCGCCAAATAATCCACACATGAGCCAAGGCTTAATGCTGGAACAAGTCTGATTTACTGAGAAACAGGGCACACAATTTATACAGTACATAACTCCTCCTCTGGGCCAGGCTAGATAATTGGGTTTGAGCACTCATCAAACTCAATTATTTAGTGGCCAGAAAAGTTAAAATTTTTCACAATTATTGGAAACACACTTTATACATAACATATCCCTAGGTAGCTGAGGGTGATGTGAGCAACATATCCACATTTTGTGGGAATCTGTTTGGTAGTTTTGGAGTTATACTGGGTGGAAGTTTGACCGGCTCGCCACGAGGTTGTAGCCGACTCAGAGTTCCATGAAATCAGTGGTGCGAGCCGGTCTCCATTCGGATGAAAATTGCACAAAAACCTCCATAGATATAATGTAGCTGGTTACATGAGAGTGCTCCCCTCGTTCGGTAGATTGAAACTCCCGAACGCCATTCGTGTACAATTCGTGGAAATGGGTCAGACGGGACTTCCATGGTGGACCGGGGATTGCTGGAGAGCCATGCCGAAATTAGTCCCAGGCGCTCGACGCCTAAGTCCCGCTGGCCGGCCGTTCGGGAGTTTAAGATGGCCGCCATCTATTGTTCTCGCCACGTGTCCATGTCCAGAAATGGCGGCCACCCAGGAGCACTCAATTAGCTTGTGGTTTCATGCAATAACACAGGATTCTACGTTCTAATTGCTACCCAGGGTGGTCCTCATTTGGTAAAATAGTTATTTTACCGAACAAGGGATTTTGACGAATAGAAAGTAACAAATGAACTAGTAATAAAGGTAATAAATCCAACGAATACAGTAGCAGGGAGGGAGAGAACCGAATAAGTGGAGGGTGATTCTTCACAAGTACTCTTTTTTTTTTTTTTATGAAGATTTTCCACTGTGTACTTTACAGAAAGGAGGTGCTGTATCTTAGCAGAGCCGGATCAAGGTTGCCCAGGACCCTGTGTAGTGTGCCAGATTGGGGCTCCCTCCTAGAGCCCTGGGCTCTGTTTCTGAGTGATGTGTGTTGACTGAATGTTGCCAATTATAATTGGACGAGGGTTGGTACCAATCAGATCAAACAGAGCATTGTGTCAAATTGTAGAAAAAAAATCTCTACCTAATCATCCATTGTTTATTGGCAACACGTGATTTAGAATGGTGTGGATTCTGTGTCTTGAAATCAGTTTTGAATCAATCTGATTGGATTGTTGTTACTATATTATAGAATGTGTACAGGATGATACGGTCATGCTAATATGACAGCTGAGCATCATTAGAACTAGAGTGTATTGTAGTGGTTATGGTTCAGCAGAATCTAGGCTGAGTTCCTCCTATTTTTAAGAAACAATTTTTATTAAGTATTTCCTGGCCATCAAAGCCTAACCCCTACATTTGATATGTGATCCTAACAGGCCTCTCAACTGTCCCGATTTCGCCAAGACCGTTCCTATTTTAGTATATTGCACTACCTCCTGATTTTGTACCCAGGCAGCACAGAGTGAGCGCATCATTAGACGTGCTTGTGCTGTACCGCGGGCAATAAGCCTACGCAAATACCGCTTCTGCAACGTTCTCCACATGGTCATGGTCTTTTGTGTTGGGGGCTCACCAGAGAGGCAGTCACTCAGCCTGGCATCCGTGATACCCTTTCATTGGGTAGACCTACTCCCTTTCCTCTCCCACCAGTCCTGATACCATATCATACCTCAATGTTGGGAGTTAAGTTATGAACAAATCCCATTTTTTTAAATCCTCCACGTAATGACTCTGCATGTGCACACAATTTAACCATAAGATCTGTCTGATATCAATTTTGTGTGAGTTGGGAAGGCAGCCTTTTCTAATACATTGCTGGAATCGATAGTGCTCGTAATTTTAACCATAAGCATTGAATGTGGGATCTTCTGTAAACCCGTTTAATTTGTATTTTTTTATATTCTAAGCATGCCTGGAAGATATACTGTGTGATAAACTTTAGGATTCTTTCAGAATATAAAACATAAATCTCACGTTTCTTGGAAAAGCTAAATAAGCATATGGTTTTATCACCTTTGTGACTGAGAAGGGAAAATAAATGAACATGTATTTGTGATAGGGAGGAGGCGCCACCTGCTGGATAAACAATAACTTAAAATATACCACGGCGTACACATACAACGAAGGTTTAAATTAAAGGGTTACTCAGAGCAACACTTAATTGGTTTGAAGTGGTCATGGTGCCTGGAGTCTGTATGTGCAGAGTTTTGCTTTGAAACTGCTGGAGGTGTAACCAAGTTCCAGGCCGGCTAACAATTGCTGAGCGAAATAGGCGTCTTGACGCCAGCACGCGCTGCATTCTGGTGCCAGTTGACCAATGGCTGCACGCCCCCATACCGCCTTGTCCTCTCTGTAATCCGCCCTCAGGTGAAGGGTAGTGACGTCAGCCAAGGAATATCGGGCGGAGGGGAAAAACTTATCTTGGAAAAAATTTAATTCATTCATTTTTTTTTGTTAACTTGTGGTGGATTTGGTTGTAGTAACCCTTTCAGAAGCTTAACAAGTTATTTATATGTTAAGATGGAAATCCTTTTAGCAAATATATAGATTTTAATATAATGGATTTTAAAACACTGAACCTGTCAGCCAAAAAACGTGTTAAAGTGACAGAAAATTATTACAGGTAATGTGGATGAATGGACTTAATCTTAACATATCCGTGTAGACTGGAAGGCACAGGTAAGTGCCAGGAAAATGTCAAAACTTTCCTAATTTTTTTGACCGCTTCTTGTGTCATTTTGATCAGTAACTCTGCTGTTAGCCCCTTTCCTGAGCTTCTGCACTTACACTATTAATTAATGCAAGTTCTTAAAAAAAGCAAAAGCTGTGTTTAAAACAGTGTCCATTGCTAGGGGTACTTGCAAAACATGCAGAATGGTGTTGATCTCCTTTACATGTCAAGATGGGAACTCTTGGATAGTTGTGCTAACATGAATTCTCGAGTTTCTGTGCCAAAGGGGGAGCCCTTCAAAGTTCAGCTTGAGATATGCTTGTGATACACAACAGTATTTTCTGTGCACTACACAACAACTAATAACTGGATCGCATACTCTCACAACTTTTGAAACATACTGTGAAACCCGTATTATTAAGTCGAAACACCTCTCTACACTATACAAACTTCTACAAGACTAACACATAGAACCACTACATCAGCTTACAACCTCCTGGGCCCGAGACCTCAACCGAACACCCCAGGATTGGAAAGTTATTTTTACACACATGCACATATGTGGTGGCTATGCCCAGCTAATAGCTATTCAGACCTTCTGGAATCAAGTAGTGGCAATGATCCATGCTATAATACGAGTTCACATTACCCTGGAAATCGTACTGTTCTTATTACACCCAGACCCTATTCTCAAACCACAAAATCGAAATAAACCACTTACTGACACCTGCAAACTTGCTTATTCCAGTTAAATGGAAAAACTTTCTACCCCCATCACATAGAAAATAGATACAAAGAGTCAAATCGATCAGAAAAATGTTGGGGATCACCACCTCCTCGACCCATAAATACTTATTCTACTCCCCAACCTGGATATCCTGGCTGAGATTCATGAGAGATAGCTCCACATCGAATCAACGCTGATTCACTCATACTTCTAACTACTTTGCCCTAACCCCATTGACTACATTGAAATATATATATATATATATATATATATATAAAACCAGATAGCGTAGATATAGCACTCCCAGGACTCCAAAGGTATTAAAAATAAAATTGATCTTTTAAAATTTAAAAAATAAAAGTTAAACATTTCAGTTTGTCAATCAGGATCCTTTTGAGTCCTGGGAGTGCTATCTCTACACTATTTGGTTATACTATGCCGATAAGCACCAGGCAAAGACACCAGTAAGTTGGAGTGCAAGACTATTTTTTGTTTTATATATATATAATATATATATATTTTTATATATATATATATATATATATATATATATATATATTAGTACCTACAACTACGTGCTAGACAATCTCCTCTCCTCCCTTCCACCATCTCTCTCAACGTGGCAGCAGTGGATTCATGTTGGCTTCTCTGAACTTATGTAATACGGAGTTGTGTTCCGGAAATATGCGATATTCTGTTACCACCTATACGCAGAGTCGTTACATTCACATAGTCTAAGTTTACCAACACTTGGGAACTTAATATCCAGTGGAATATGTTATATATAGTTTCCCGAGAGTGATTTATTATCCAAAGCCAACTGTATCTCAAGAAGTTACCTGCCTCTCAGTAAATATCAGAGACTGGTTGCATGTATCACTAGGTAACGTTGTAATGTTGATTATACGACTATTATCTATGGATCGACTCCATTATACTTGTGAGTAGTTGTTAAAAAAAGAATTGTATGCAGATTAGAATTTAATTTACTATGATCTTCGATGCTTTGTAATTTTTAAAGTAGCATAGGTGGTCACCACAATACTAATATTATTACTAATAATAATCATAATGAAATTGAATTAGTAGAACTTCCACTATTACCTCCTAATACTATGTCTCATCCGCACCGTTAGGCTTAGACAAGTGGGAGAGTCTCCTTAGCGGTGTTTAGTTAACTGCATGTGAGAACTGGACGTGGGACTGCCTCAAATGCCACGGAATGCCATTGAACTTAAAATGATTAAATAAAAAGTGTACAGCACAAAATTTAAATAAATGCCCCCTTACACATACACCAAGTTATTAACTGAACTTAAATGCAAAATTGAGGCTAAAATAGGCCAGCGGTAAATACAGGGGAATTGGCAGGATCTCTTCACTAGGAACACACAGGTACAGGTTTTGCATTAATCCCGTATAATGCTTTCTGTGGGTCGAGCTGCTAAGGAGGCCCCTAAAGCACAGTTGTGTAGCGACACCTGCTGTCTGTAAATGGCAATGCAACCTATGCTTGTGTTTTAGGAATAAGATATTATGCTGCAGTGATTTGTGTCTTAGTGTTTCTTTGCCACAACCACAATCATTACTTAAAGATCTCCTTAACCCCTTAAGGACATATGACATGTGTGACATGTCATGATTCCCTTTTATTCCAAAAGTTTGGTCCTTAAGGGGTTAAAGGAAAATGGCCGTCCTATTATGACATACTAAAAGATTACATGTATTGCAGCCTCTGTGTGTATTCATGTACAATGAATATATTTAAGTAAATACTGCTTTTTTTTAGTACGTTTTCCTGGCTTACTCTCACGCTGTGTGGGCAGCCATTTTAAGTCCTCTTTGGTCATAAGCACAGTTTATCCAACAATAAAACTGTGCAGGTAATTAAGAGCTTGTGCACGTTCATATATTAGGACATTATATTTAAGCACTAGGCATCTCAAAAGTGTGCGCAGGGATAGTTAACTTCCGATTGTCCATCGTGATAGCAGATACGTGGAACTTCTGACCAAAGACGGCTTTGGTCAGGGTAGGCTTGGATGGAATGCACTAGAAACTCACTTATACACATTCATTACAGATTAATATACAATGTGGCTATATTAAATGTAATAATTTATTTTCCGTTGTGATAAAAATTGATAACTGTTTTCCTTTAAGCATTACATCACACAGATGGTGGGGATTGTTTCACCCAGAGTGGTTTGTCTGCTCTGTAAATTGTAAGTACATCTCCTATTTTATTCAGCACTTTTTAAACCCCTTAAGGACGGAGCCAAATGTACACGTTGTGAACGAAACAAAATGTAAACAAAACCTGGCATTTGCGCTACATGTCTGTCCAACCGTAATTCACCTATTTCATAGTGCATGCACCCACCCTTATTATATATCATTTTATTCAGGGGAAACAGGGCTTTCATTTAATATCAAATAGTTAGATGTGAAACATAATTTAATATGAAAAAAATGGGAGAAAATAAGATTTATTTTAATTTTTTTTAGTTCTACATGACATTTTAACTGTCAATGTCATAATACTGTTTGCTTTTACTGCAGTAACATACACATATTTGTATTCAGCGATGTCTCACATGTAAAACAGTACCCCCTATGTACAGGTTTTATGGTGTTTTGGGAAGTTACAGGGTCAAATATAGCATGTTACATTTGAAATTGAAATTCGCCAGATTGGTTACGTTGCCTTTGGGACTTTATAGTAGCCAGGAATGAAATTTACACCCATAATGGCATACCATTTGCAATAGTAGACAACCCAAGGTATTGCAAATGGGGTATGTCCAGTCTTTTTTAGTAGCCATTTGGTCACAAACACTGGCCAAAGCTAGCGTTAGTATTTGTTTGTGTGAAAATGCAAAAACCGCCAATTTTGGCCAGTGTTTGTGACTAAGTGGCTACTAAAAAAGACTGGACATACCCCGTTTGCAATACCTTGGGTTGTCTACTATTGCAAATGGTATGCCATCATAGGGGTAATTTTCATTCTCGGGCTACCATAGGGTCTCAAAGGCACCGTAACCAATCTGGCGAATTTTAATGTGAAAAAAATGAAACGCAAGCCTTATATTTGACGCTGTAACTTTTGAAAACACCATAAAACCTGTACATGAGGGGTACTGTTGTACTCGGGAGACTTCGCTGAACACAAATATTTGTGTTTCAAAACAGTAAAAAGTATCACAGCAATAATATCATCCGTGTAAGTGCTGTTTGTGCATGAAAAATGCAAAAAACTTCACTTTTACTGGCGATATATCGTTGTAATACATTTTACTGTTTTGAAACACTAATATTTGTGTTCAGCGAAGTCTCCCGAGTAGAACAGTACCCCCCATGTACAGGTTTTATGGTGTCTTGGAAAATTATAGGGTTAAATATAGTGCTAGCCAATTAAATTCCCTTTACTTTCGGCATGGAGTTTAGAGCTGCCTATAATAGGGCGTAATTGTACGCCCTCCGGTCTAAAGGGGTTAATATAGAGAGCACTATGGGCCTTCTCTTGTGTTTTTATTTCATACAACCTGCACTGAAAATATTGTCAGAAGAATATCCTACATGTGGGGAGTTTAAATACCACTGTATGCTGTTTTAACTCGAGCTTGTTATAGCTCCCATAAATGTGAGTTGGCATTTCTTAACCTCCGTGTTGTCTGCACCATTGGTCCCCTCTGTGTTTTTTCTTTCTTTCATATATGCTGATGAGGATTTGACCCAAGACGTCTTGAGTTAGAGACTTTAATTTGCCTGTTTCCCTGGTATTTTTTTCTATTATTTATTCAGTTTGTTCTTGGCGCACCCTGTCCTTGTTGTTTTCAGTTTTTTCCAGTCCTTTCAAGGGTTTTAAAGGTTACCCTTTCTTCCAGGTGTGCAGCCTCCCCCTCCCCATTGTGATCAGTTTGGATAGCGCGGTTTCATCCCTCTTTTTTCTTTATTATTACATCACACCAGTGACATAACACAACCCATGGGGCCCCGGTATGAAAACTGATCCGTGGGCCCCCCCATACTCCCAGCACGTGCTTACTCTGCGCGGGCCGGGGGCCGCAACACATGGCAGCGGGCACCTGGTCGCAGGGCTGCGACCGCGGTATGTACGCCAGTGCATGCAAGTACACATACACTTACAGGACCACTACAGACACCCAGATCACATCAGCTCAATTAAGTGGTCTGGGTGCCCTCTAGTTTTAACCCTGCAGCTGAAAACATAGCAGTTTCAGAGAAATTGCTATGTTTCACTGAGGGTTAATCCAGCCTCTAGTTGCTGTCTCATTGACAGCCGCTAGAGGAGCTTCCGCGATTCTCACTGTGAAAATCAGTGAGAAGACTCTGAACGTCTATAGGAAAGCATTGAGTAATGCTTTCCTATGGGCGGTTTGAATGCGCACGCGGCTCTTGCCACGCATGCGCATTCGGAGCTGAGAGGCGGATCGGGGCGGAGAGATCCCAGCGCCAAGGGAGTCCGGCACTGGAGAAAGGTAAGTGCTTAAGACACACACACACACACACACTTTCATGAACAGACGCATACACACTAGCTAGCAGACACACACTCAGTGACAGACATACATGAACACTCACTTACAAAACACACTCACCAACAGACGCACACAGTAACACTAACACACTCTAACATATACACACACTAACACTAACACACACACTAACTTTAAAAAAAAAATGTAATCCCCCCCAGCCTCCTTACTTGTGGGAGAGCTGAGGGGTTTCCCTGGGGTCCAGTGGTGTCACCCGGCGGGCGCACGAGGGAGCACTCTCCCCTGTGTGTTCCCTCTTCAGCTCCCTCGCGTGCCGCGTACTGATGCCGGAGCCGGAAGAAGACGTCATCTTCCGGTATCAGTATGGTGCACCAGGGAGCTGAAGAGGAAGCACTCAGCCAGGGAGAGTGCTCCCTCGCGTGCCGCCGGGTGATACCAGGGCCAGCCTCTGGGGGCCCTGAGGTGGCCAGCCCCTGGACCCCCCCAAAAGAAGAGGCTGGCCACAGTGGCATACATACCGGCTCGCAGGGCGGCCGGGCCCCCTGGTGGGCCGGGCACGGTCGCAGCCGCTACCCCTGCGACCCTGGTAAGTATGCCACTGCATCACACGGAGTGCTTTTTATTCGATGGACAAGTAACCAACGACTGAATTTTCAAATTATTTATTTCATACACGTTTTCAGAATTAAAATGACAAAGTAATATTTACACAACCTGGTGTCCTACCAGTAAGTATTAATTAAAAAAACAAACAAACAAAAAAAATAAAACATTTTGAAAATAACCCTTGCATTTTCCTTTTAAACGGTTCATTTTGCAATTAATGCCCATATTCTGCAATCCTATATTAAATAGTTAATTTGAGACAGAACCTATGGGTTAAGACTTGATTTACATTTCAAAAGGCCTCCTATAATTAGGTTTAAAAGGAATTAAAAAAAAAAATAAAACATGGTGGTACTTTAGTCCAAAATTAGCCAATCCAGCGATCTAGGTTCTTTTCATGGCTAAGGTCGAGATAAAGTATTAAGAGTTTTAAAAATCTGTTTCTATACAATGTACATGAATTTAGAAAAGGATAGACTGGTTAACGTTACTTGTTTTCACAATCTAAGAATCCTTAGCGGACACCATTTAATGACTACACTTACAGATTCCTTTTTTACTCGCTTTCTGATTGCCTCAATAATGATTGAGGAGAGAATGAGGCCTCTTGAATAGAGGTCTGTAATTAGCAGTAGATGCATATAAAACGCTTCTAACCAAAGCCTAACACCCACAATCCTTTGGGATCACAGTATGTTACAAGGATGAAATGGTTAACAGTGCATTACGCAGCATACATATAAAGGCTAACGAGATAAAGAA
This sequence comes from Pelobates cultripes, assembly GCA_933207985.1. NCBI lineage: Eukaryota > Metazoa > Chordata > Amphibia > Anura > Pelobatidae > Pelobates > Pelobates cultripes. The sequence continues at coordinate 245,756,856 of OW240917.1, forward strand.
AAACACTTAAGCTAAAAACGGCAGAGCTTCTGGAATGTGTAAAATAGAGCCATTTAGAAAGATGAAAAAGTTTATAAATAGGTTGTGTAATTCCAATGGTACGAGATGAGAGAATGACGGGTGTTATTTTTAATATAATGTGAATAGGATTTAGTCCTGTCATCATGTCCGCAATGATTCATTAAATTAAGGGGGGGGATATCTAGGCAGTATAATAACACTACGGACAAAAATAGGGGGATGGTACCCTAACCGTTATAATGTGCCGTAGGAAAATTAGAGCAAGATTTACTAAACTAGAAATTGTCTGGACCTAACCAGAGAATTTACAATTTGTAGGTCACAACAATCAAGAATGAAAAACTTAACTTTTTTTATTTTTGCCATTTTTAAATTCTCATGTCAATTATCATAAATTTTCATTTTAGCAAATAAGCGTAAGAATTGTGTGCATTCCTACGTGTTCAGCTTAAAACGTACTAGTGGGAAAAAGTTGATTCATGATTTAGGGATAACAAGGGAAAGAAATTACAGATCATTGAGAGGGTGAGGCTGGACGAAAGGCCAATGTGGTTAGAGGAATTGATCAGCGTTTGCTTGTCATTGGACGTCTGAGTACTTGTTGCTCATTGCGAGTCCGAAGTATGGTTTCTCTGGGTTTTCTGAACAAAGGCAAGGTAAATTAAACTATGTTTAACCCTGTTAAAGTACAGAAGAAAATATACATACATATATATCTACTTTGTGCAATTTAGGCAACTTCACTTGAAACACAATCTACTATGAATTTATCGTTGGTTCCCCTTTCATCTTTAGTCATTGCGTTGTAGGGTTTGGAACATGGCTCCATGAGATGATAAACTTGGTGACAGAATGCTATAAGGTCACTTTAGAGGTTTTTATTTTATCATCTGATCAGCTAAATTAAGTTTGAATTACAACCACGTGCTTAATGTGAAACGTATGCTTAAATTCTAAACCGGTAACTTACCGGTTAAGGCCACAATACCTTATTTATCAGTGTATCTTATAAGGCATATCCCAGAGGCGTTATATAAAACATGTCTTGTTCAGGGAGGTGTCTTGTGGGTAGGATTCACCACATATTTCTTACAGTTATAATTCTGCCTCTTTACTTTTTTCCCAGTGTGACGATGGGGTTGAAATTATACATATGTATCCAAACTCCATTTTAAAAATATTAATTAAAAAATATTAGACTTATTGCTTTTCAACTGAACTTAGACCCACTTTATGTTGCATTTTGTCTTGGGCTGTTAAGGGATGTTCTGTTGGCCTACACGCATAGATTAATATCTTCCCTTCAAGTTGACTAATTTCACATCTTTACTTAATGTTTCCTGTGCATATAACAGATCATTTTGAACTCTTCTAGAATATCAGCTTGCCAGCATTTTCTGATGTCATTCCACAATTTCTCTTCTACTCTGATTTAGGTTATATCAGAGAAGTCTACAGTTTGATAGCTATTATTTTAGCTGCTTAGCTGATAACTCCTCCCCATCATCTCCAACAAACCTGATCCCCTCCCACTGGTCCACAACAAGAAAATAGAAAAATGTGCAACACTATGTGGGAACAATATGTGACTACCAAGACACCTTCATATTAGACAAATACCTATACATATATACATTAAGAAAGACATACTGAGTGCCAAATAACCATATCTGCTTAAATTCTCTCCCCCCCCTCCCTTACCCCCCCCCTTCACCTCTAAGGTAATCCCATAAATAATAATATCCTCGTCAGACTTCCAGTAAAAGCAAATGTCTTCAAACACAACAGTACCTCCACTTAAATTTTAATATTTAATACCAGCAAAGGTAGAAATTAAAAAATAATGTACCCCCTCCTATTTACATAATTTGCAGTTTCTCTAAAATCTTTATAATACTTGTATTAAAGTATTTAAATACTGACATTATCCCAATGTTAAATAATTGTAAAATCTATGTAAACTCCTGCCATTGGAATGATTTATAGTAAGTTGGTCCCATACCAGAATCTTGTATATAGTACAGTTGTCCCAAGCCACTGTAGCTATGGGTGACGCTGCGTATGTTTGTGAAGTACATTTCCTGAAACCTGCCTGAGCTTCATATGAAATGTTCGCAATTATTCGACGGTGGCAAGGCTATCCAATGCCATGTTCCCAGCAACATAAATACTTCTTGGTTATTAAGATCTTAACTGTTCCAATTACATTTTTTGTTGAAAATTTTCTATAATTGTTAAAATAATAAAAAAAAAAAGGATAGCCTTGAGTTAAGTAAACTATGCTAAAATATTAAATATCAATTACTGAAGGGTTAAAATTTGAAAAAAAAACGAGGTATTCTAAATTGTGAAATTGTAGGGAGAAAAATGGCGACCTTGAACATAAATACTAAAATTAGAAGAAATTAAAAATATATAGTTTTTGTGCTGTTGCACGGCAGAAAGTGCAGTTAGGCTGAAATAAGTGGTGCTCCAAGCACACAGGACCAGACCAACGACTTCTTGACAAGTGGTAAGGTAAAGTTATATGCTTGACGAATCAGTAGCGTCCATCCAGATGTCTTCCATATTCATGCCCAAGTGTGGACAAATGCATGATGTCCACATGGACAATTTCATTTGGCCTCATAATGAAGCAGGAAGGTTTTGGCAGTGTGCTGTCCAGATTCTTTAGCCTTTGAAGAAAAGTCACAATCCAGTTAATGTTCTGGGGTTATTTTTGTGCTTCCTGTTAGCATTTCTAAAGTGGAAAGCCAACCGCAACAATTTGTCTCTGGAGTCGGTGAGTGTCTTCATTACCCACCGGAGTTCAAGGACGATCACTAGTTTCATCTGCAGTCCTTCATGTTCACAAGTCACCATCTACCGGTGGTAGGCATAGTCTGTAAATCCTTGAAAAGAAAGACCAAATTGCACAAAGGTGAAATTTCTCAGATGCCATTGTAGCTTATACAGATAGGTAATTAAGACAAGCTCAGCTGTTAAAAGATCACTACTGTGTGCATGATATTTGTTCATGGTGACTACACATCGCAACAAAGTCCACCAACTTTTCACAGAGTAACAAGAAGGGGAGTTCCTACAGTGAAAAGAGGAGTCCTACGATGTGTATCTTCCAAAATGTACTGTTTTGGGGTCTGTATTCTTAGATAGCTGATATGTATGTTGGTTTTGGATATGGTTAATGTAACTTCTAGAACATGTTAACAGCTAACTAATAAGGTAGAATCAAAATAGCGACAGAGATTATTTTCTATTTGACCACTAGATATACACTGAACAGAATTATAAACGCAACACTTTTGTTTTTGCCCCCATTTTTCATGAGCTGAACTCAAAGATCTAAGACTTTTTCTATGTACACAAAAGGTCTATTTCTCTCAAATCTGTGTTAGTGAGCACTTCTCCTTTGTCGAGATAATCCATCCACCTCACAGGTGTGGCATATCAAGATGCATGATTATTGCACAGGTGTGCCTTAGGCTGGACACAATAAAAGGCCACTCTAAAATAGGCAGTTTTACTGTATTAGATCTTTGCATTCAGCTCTTGAAAAATGGGGGCAAAAACAAAAGTGTCGCGTTTATAATTTTGTTCAGTGTAGAAATTTACATGAGGGAAAAAGTGAGTGATGGAAGCTTGGCAAGGAAGGGAGAAGACCCAATGTCTAGTCAAAAAAATACATTAGTCAAAGGAATACTCCAAGCACCATGACCACTTCAGAGATTTGAAGTAGTCATCGTGCTTGGAATCAGTAAGTGTAGCGTTTCGCTATGAAACGCACATATGGAGTGTAATTCCTCCTCCGGCAGCATCATTGAGGTGTAATCAGCCAGAGTTCTGGCTGGCTAATGTTAATTATTTCCAACAAAAGTTGCACACAATTGCATTCATTGGCTGAGGGCAGTCATCTGATGCTCTCCTCCAATGAATGGCCACGGACTCGGCTTCCAGTGTCTGCGGCTCTGCAGAACCAGGAAGCAACGCAGATAATACTTTCCCTAGTACGAGGGAACCAGACTAATCCTGGCACCATAATCACTGCACAATGTCATCCAACCTCAGTGTCTCACTTACCGTGGTGCCGTCTGTGGCATTTGATCCATTACTTTTAAGTTTTTTGCAGATATTTCCACGCGGGGACCCTAAGAAGGAGAGAGAAATAAATATATCAGGGCGAATGTTCTAATAAAATACAAAAAATATTTTAATACTGAGTGATCTATAATAACAGCACATTTTAATATCAATTCAAACACTCAAAAGGCAGAGAATACTTTCTGGAAAGTAGGTTTATTGCTGAAATTGTAATGTTTTGTAAGGTATAATCTTTATTTGTGTTATTTCCATCGGAAAACATTGGGAGTTTTTCGGACCCTGTTGTAACAGCAGGGCTAAGAAATATGCTACGATAAATATGCTAGTTGGGGCATGGACTTCGTAAAGATCATTAACAGCCACTAACACAGCAACATGGAAGCACAAAAGAAATGCTAACTTTCTGTGCTTGTTAAACAGACTTTAACAAATATTTAAACATTTGGTTCATGAGTCTCCAATTGACTTTCACTCCTCAATCGTCCAGTTTTCATGTACTTTGGCCCATAAGCACCATAGCGTATTGGAATTGTTTTGGTGCAAGGAGTTTTTTGGGTGGTGCTTACCTATTTTTTCCTAAACCATTGAGCAGTTTGAGAAAGACCTTGGCCTCCAAAGCCCGACCGACCCCCTCTGCTGCCCCTGAGATGATAAAATCCAATCAGCCTTGGAGGCAATGGGATAAGCTTCCCCCAGGATTTACACCCTATTATTACAGTCCAAGTAAAGATACCATCGGATTTAAGGCCGAGGGGACAGCTTTTGGGTCTCGTGAGGTCCAGGGCTTAAAAAAAAAAAAAGGAGTGGGTGGCTGTAGAAGTTACGCTCCTTGGAATGTCCCTTTAAGAATGGCTCGTGGCAGCGCCCTGTAGTGGTTATGGTGCTCAGAATGTCCAAATAAATCTGAAGGATCTTTACACTCACCTGTTTTCTCATTATGTCTGTTGCTTGCATTATACACTTTGGGAGCAGCCCATGGCTCCGCGCAAGTATAGCCGCCTGCTCCAGGGAAACACTCAATGTACTCCTGCGCAATAAATGTAATGCAGAGAAATGTTAATGTAGAAATTGGGACAAGCAATGCTTTCTTCTGCCTTTCAGCTATATCATGAATCATAGTGGGAATCGTGTGTAAAAGTAATTGTGGGGGAACGTTCTAACAGTGGAGTCATCAACAGCCACATTCCGTTGGTTTCCATGGCAACTGCTTCCCCTTTTTAGAACGTTGCCCCAGAATTACGCTTTATATCAAACAAGTCCCCAGTGTGTTAGGGCGTAACAAAGAAAGTTCAAAATACACTTCCAGGCAATTCACACTTCGTGAATAATCTCATCTGTTTAACGGGTAACTTGCTGTGTAAGAATTTACACGAAGAGTTTAGTATGTGCCCCTATTTCTTGCACACAGTCCCAGTATTGGACTTCTCCCCTGTGATTTGTACTTTGCTGTACAACCCGCCCCCCCCCTCCCCCTTTCCCCTGTTCCCACTCCACCTCCCTCCAAGAATACTTTTCAATGTCGACAAACATGCCTTTACCAGGCAGTTAAGGTTTTAAGGACAGATTTAACTTGGGGCTCACCTTTGCATTCCTGTCCCACACATTACGATCTGGCAGGCCCCGAGCCGATAACAAAGCTCAGAGGAAGTGGATAAAAGTCCGGCTCCGTATATATTGCTGTTAGCATATCCTGACTGGGGAAGTTTTGTACTAATGTACGATTTCATGAGTCTGCACAGCTCATCCAGTGCATTCATAGGACGAATCAGCTGATAAAATAAACAGAAGGAACAATGGAATATGAGTGGCTATTTGAGACAAAATCATACCTCCCAAATGTCCCTGTTTAGGAGGGACAGTCTCTATTTTGGACCCATATCTCTCTTCCTCTTTTTTTTTCCTCTTGCCCCTCTTTTCTAGGAGCTCCATATTGTTGGTGTGTCTGAGTGTATAACAGAGCTCCACAGCAATAACACTCCCAGTAATGTGTCTGAGTGTATAACAGAGCCCCACAGCTATAATACTGCCAGTAATGTGCCTGAGTGTATAACAGAGCCCCACAGCTATAATACTCCCAGTAATGTGTCTGAGTGTATAACAGAGCTCCACAGCAATAATACTCCCAGTAATGTGTCTGAGTGTATAACAGAGCTCCACAGCAATAATACTCCCAGTAATGTGTCTGAGTGTATAACAGAGCTCCACAGCAATAATACTCCCAGTAATGTGTCTGAGTGTATAACAGAGCTCCACAGCAATAATACTCCCAGTAATGTATCTGAGTGTATAACAGAGCTCCACAGCAATAATACTCCCAGTAATGTGTCTGAGTGTATAACAGAGCTCCACAGCAATAATACTCCCAGTAATGTGTCTGAGTGTATAACAGAGCTCCACAGCAATAATACTCCCAGTAATGTGTCTTTAAACTACACTCCATGTGTTTAGAAATCAGTCTGTGTAAATAAGATACATTGTTCTTGTTCTGAATTACATTTTAGTTGAATAACTTATTAGTAAGTCACCTACACTGGCAACACTACCATTCACTCCCTTAAAATTAGTGTCCCTTTATTTGAAATTGTTGGGAAGTATATAAAAGTAACTTACAAAGTACCATTAGTTTTGAAATGTACTCCTACCCAGACACGTAAACAAGGCTCCTAATCTTCTAAATGACAGGACATCCGTCAGATATATGACCGGACGATATCTGATTATTATTAACGCGGCAGTATTCACTTCCTGTCCTGTCTTACTCCGAAAGTGAATCAAAAAGCAGTTACAAAGGAAGTTTACTTCCCCAGCCTCCCCAACACAGCAACATTTTAAAGATGCTTTCTCTAATTTACATAAACAGAGAAACTTGTCGTTTAAACAAATAAATATATATATTAAAAAAAGGTTTATTTTAGTTCTGACGGTTGCCTCCAAGACTGATCAACTCTTCTTTACCCCTTAATGTCTGAATTTCTCCTCTCCACCCGTACTAATTCAAACTTGTCAAAATATTGTGAGGTCACCCCTGGGGGCCATAAAAAAGGCAGCATTTCCAATTTAAAGGAACACACACACACGTGTATTCCTGACCTTAGAGTGTTAAAAAAACATGTTCGCCCCCTTGCTCCCCTTAAAAAGGTGAAAACATTAACTTATTTTCAGTTCTGCGTGGGCCTACTGGTGCTGGCTCCATCCCCGATCCACCTCCTTGGCTGACATCACAAAACCAACGATCTTAACCAATCCAATGCTTTCCTATTGGAATGTCAATTCTGATAATCTCAGCCAAGGCACGAGGAGAAAAAGAGTCAAACACAGCCCTGGCCAACCAGCATCTTCTCATAAAGATGAATTGAATAAATTAATCTCTATGAGGAAAGTTCGGTGTCTTTATGCAGGGGGTGGAGACACTGAATGTCAGTCACACTGTGCAGCACTGTTCCAGGAAGAACCTCTAGCAGCCATCTGAGGAGTGGCCAGTGGAGGTATGCCTAGGATGTAATGTAAACACTGCATTTTCTCTGAAAAGACAGTGTTTACAGAAAAAAAGCCTGCAGTGACAGGCAATAGCCACCACAACTACATTATGATGTAGTTGTTCTTATGACTATAATGTCCATTTAACTACTTAAGGACCAAACGTCTGGAATAAAAGGAAATCATGACATGTCATGTGTCCTTAAGGGGTTAAACACTTTGATTTTATTTCGTAGCTGTCTGACTGTGATTGGGCTTTTAAGGGAACACTGAAGTATTAAAAATACAAATCGGTATTCTTAATGCTACGGTACCCCTGAAGGTTGTTTAAGGTAAATAGTGTCATGTCTCCAAAATGGCAATGTTTTATCTTGAATGGTTAAATTGACAGGACTACAGCGCCCAAGTCAGTTCATTAATTTTAATTGTCCTTTTATCACTTGCAGTCGGACAGTTATTGCTTTTTATTGCACAATATTTGAAAACTCAGCATTTTGACGGCAGTGTTTAGATAGTGGAACTATTCTTTGATATAGATATAATATCCCAAAATATAGCTACTTACCTGATCTATTTTAATGGCCGTTGTATTAGAATCAGTTGACTTTTCAAGGTAAAACGCCCTGAAACAAATAGTTATTATTTTAAGAAATATGTACAGCTGCTACCCAAAATGTAAAATATACTTTAATGTCTGACAAATGCTGAATAGTCTTTTCCACAAAACACTTGAGATTAATTTCATTTTGCATTGTTTTGGAGTACAAGACAAAATGTAGTAAATAAAGGCTCAAATTTACTTTAAAAACCAGTAAATGTGAAAATCACAGGGTGTCTGAACAGCAACCAAGGAGGCAGGTTTCAAATAATAATATACTGTACTGACAGATTAACAATTTGCAAGTCCCTGTATAATGCAGATGTATTTATGGGGCATACGGGTGAAACAATTACATTCTGCTGGATGTTTGGGAATCTGCATTCCTAAAAATAAGACAAGATGACCTTTCTAAATAATAATAATAACAACAGAGTATTTAACCAGGAAAGGTACATTCAGATTACTGTGGTTTTCAAGCACGTCCTCGGGATGTTACCTTAGCCCAACATCCATGGGTTGTTACTATTACCCAATTTAATGGTACTCATTAAATGAATGAAGGTTTGAGTCAATCCTGCTGAGATAAGTCTAAATAAGTCACATCTATGATGGCAAATGCAAGTTTGTAGTACATACTGCATGTAAACATTTGAATATAAAAGTAATATAAAATCGCTTGCTGTCTTGCTGAATATCAGAATTTTAGAGTATTTTAGGACAGGAAACAGAGGTGAACTTAAAAAAAAGAAATGTAACATTACAGCAGTAACTTGCTTCCCCCATTTTGCAAATATTTAACTACGCTATTGGAGGAACTTGCGTTGTTGGTGACCATTCCTTTACTATTGCACACACTGCAGCTTTAGTATAAAGATTTGTCTATACCTGAGTTTGCGGTAGTAATTTTGTACTTTGTCCATAGAAACCCTGTTTATTTGCTGTTGTATCTCCTCCAGTGGAGTACTGGAACCAGGCTGGACCTGACCTTCCAGGCTTTCCAAAGCTGTGGGGCAAGAGAAGAATGAATGTCATTAACGTAGGGCTAATAAAACCTTAATTAGCTCAAACAGCTTTATTGAATTGAAATTTCATTCCATGTAATTTTTTTAAATTAGTTTTTTTACTACTGTATAAGGTATTACTTGTTAATTTCCACTTAAATTTCCCTAATGTTCTTAAAAGGTTACTCCAACCACCATGACCACTTCAGTGACTTGAAGTGATCATGGTGGTAGAAGTATGTATGTGTAGTGTTTCTGCTTGAAACATTGCACATACGGAGATAGTGTTAATTATGGGCTGGGGGCTAATTGCACCACCAGCACGTGACATTGGCAGCCCAGAACGCAAGCTATTCTGCGCATAAAAAACACCTGTTGTCAGCACACACTGCAGACAGACACAAAAATCGTCCCCTTGCAGTGACTGAATGGGAAGACTGCTATTCCCTCCCTCCCTCCCTCTGTTGGACGTTGTTGTTGTTGTTTTTTCCCTCCCTCTCCACTTCTTTCCCAGCCTGGAGCATGTACGTGCGCTCTGAACCAGAAAAATGGTCCAATCGCAGACTACTCTATGAAGCGCAAGGCCCCAGTGATGTTGGAGGGGGCGAGAAAGTCAGCACCGGGAGCTTTGCCCAGCGCTTGATTCCAGGTAAGTAAAACCTTTGTTATTCTGCAAATCAAGGGGGGACAGACATTCCTCATAGTGCCCAATAGGGCATTTTACACCAGAAAGGAACTACCTCCTCCTCTCCTCCCAAAAAAAGTGTTCTAGTAAGTTTTCCTTGATCCCAAATTGATGTAATAAGCATTTTAATTAAGTACTTTAAATGTTGCTAAATTAAAAGTTGTTTTCCATAAGTCATGTAATTACCTTCACATAAGGATTTACAAAAGTTTCAAAGGTACAAAATCACATGACACAAATCCGTTTAAAATGTCACACAATTAATTTGTCCCCATAGATTTCAAAAACCATATCCATTTGATTGTGCATTACATGCAAGACAATGGATTTTATGTACTAATCTGGGAATATAGAAAATTGAAAGGAGACAGATTTTAGACCCAAATAGTTTATTGAGAAAAAAATTCATGCTTGATCATTTTGGGTAAAATTAGAAATTCTCAACAAGTCCAGACTTAATGTATAAACCGCAGTATTTTGCAATTCAAACTCGTATTGGCTTCTGAAATGCGGTGAGGACAGTACTACCCTAATACCCGGGTAAATTGGTGTAAAGATACACAGGTTATTTTTGCCGCAAAAGATTTGAAAATAAGCAGTTAATAAAGAAAAAATGAATAATGTAGACATTACCTTTTGTAAATAAAACAGACTGAAGTTTTAAACATCCTCCATGTTCAAATCTGGTTGGTAATTTGGAGAAATGATAACTATCGAGGTAAAATATTACTTTTAGTGACTGCCGACATCCTTCTATATGGTGGAACACAGAGGTATCTATAAATAAAAATGAGAACATAAATACACATTTTAGCATGCATTATAAAACATGAGGTGATGAGAGACATAAAAAAGATAAAATGCATGTATTGAAAACAGGGTAAATTTTGCGACACATCTTGAGCAGGAGGCTCGCACGAAACCCAACGGGAAGTGAGAAAGGAACTTTAAAATGTTTTCCACACAGAAAATTGTAAAAACGTCAACCCATATTTATTTTGGGGAAGTACTGAAAAGACTTGCAAAAAAAATATCATTATCTCTTACTTGCTACCAGAGTTTCATCCATTTCTTTGAAATAAAACACCACTTTGTCCATGTCTGTCAGTGTCACCTCGATGTCTTCTAGCATAACTCGTTCTTCTTTCTGTAGAATAAATCACAAATTTCATCAGAATCTAGGCCTGACACAAAGACAGACTATCTACCTGCTTGTAACGCTGATGGGAACGATGATGTAGCCATGTAACTTTTGTAAGTCTTTATTGGTAGAAGCAGATACAAGATACCGCTGCCTGCAATACATTGTTACTTTCACCAGTGCACTGTATAGCCATTTGGTACTGGAGCGAGTCTGATTAAAGTATTTTGCCCTCCCCTTCTAACTCCGCCCAGACTTTCCGTGGCTGTCCAATCACAGACTTTCCAATGCAGCTCAATGAGAAGTTTTTGCAAGGCAGGTGCTCTGGGCAATTGCTGCCTCTTGAGCTACGCTAAGCCAAACCAGGAAGTAAGTACGTGTCTGAAAGCAAGGGGGGTATAACAAGGTTCATTTATGACTGTAAGCTGGTTTTAGTAGGGTCCTCTTCAACCTATCGTTCCTGTAAGTTTTCTTGTAATTGTCCTATTTATAGTTAAACCCCCCGCCTCTCATTATATTGTAAATCTGTTGGCGCTATATAAATAGCAATAATAATAATAATGAAAGTGCCAATTTCTATTGAAATCTGCACTTTTTACAAAAACACTTTATTTTTTAAAAAGAGGACACATTCCAGATTGTGAGGGTATCATGGAATACACTAATTCTTTGGTGATTAAATGCTATGTAATATGCAACATAAAGTGTTATACACCTTCACCCATGAAACCTTTATTTGCACACATACATACTCAATGCATAGATTTTGCTGATGTAACCTACATTTTGGCCACAGGAGGGCAGCATGTAAGCATTAGAAATGTTTCCAACCCATGTCCTTTGTGACACATTGGATCACAAACACTCAATGTATCTTACAGAAGAAATATGGTCTAATTCAGCACTCCGTGTATCTTACAGAAACACAATGGAAATATGGTCTAATTCAGCACAATTTAACTGTTTTAGTGTTTTTTTTGTTTTTTTTATACACATACATGGCTAGTCAAGAAAGTATAAATTGCCAGAAGTCTGAACTGGATTTCACATTTTAATAGCCATGTCAGCGATGCTCCCAGTAATAAAAATATTCCACCTTTTACCCAGTAAACATTTAAAGTGAAAATAATTTGCCTCGTTACATTTAGCTTCAGAAACGGACTCCATTTTGGGGATACATTTGCCAGGAGTAGTTTTGGGGTGATGTAAGAGTGGTGCAATCAGCAGGCATATTCCTATGGTTTCCATGGTGATCACTTCACTTTTAGACTATTTCCCCAGAATATATTTTTAAAAGAGCTACCTTTTATTCAAGTGAATCCAGAGCTATTAATGCTGCTAGTTAGTTATAGTCTGACTGAACAGCTGGACCTGGAGAATTCAGGACTGAGTTTAACTTATCTGGAGGAGGAAGCACCTCTAGTGGCTGTTAGTTAGACACCAGAGATGGTTTTAACCCTTCAATGTAAACAGACTGTTTCTACAAAAGGGCAATGTGTTACATTACAGGGTTAAAATGACAGGACCACTGTACCGAGACACAGGACTTCACCATGTCCTTCAAATATGTCATAATTGTTTTCTTTTCTTAAGAGCCTTTAACCCCTTAAGGACCAAACTTCTGGAATAAAAGGGGATCATGACATGTCACACATGTCATGTGTCAATAAGGGGTTAAGGTTCACATCAACCAAAAAAAAACAAAAAAACAGTGGTTTACTAAAATTGTGTTTTTGGTTAGAGTAACCCTTACTGACATGGTCCCCCCCCCAAAAAAAATTAAAAAGGAAAAAATGTACCTGCAATCCCAAACAAAGGCCAGGTTGTCTGTTTTAGGCTGACTAATGACACTGTACACAGAGACTCCAAGAACCATAAACCCACCCCACCCCCCAAAAAAAATGGACAAAATAGCTTTAGGGATTTGCAGAAATTGGCCGTGTCAAACTCTGTTAACCCATTTAGCATTGCTAAATTGCTGCATCCAATATGATGCCTCCCACCTAAACCCCAGGGAACTTGATCACTAAACAGACAATTGTAGTGAATTAAAACCAAAATGCAGAATAGAGCTGGAAACAAAAATTCTTCATCTCTGCTGCAGTTCCTGGCTAATGGATTTCTTACCACTCGTGGTGACAGAAGTGACTGATAGTTTAATAGGACTCCCGTGACAGCTATCTGTTCCAGCCACTTCCTGCTGGCTTCGCGGCTGCTTTCCTCGTATTCGCCGTTATTGTTGTATCGGTAGTTCAGCGCAGCCATCAGCTGCTCCGTAAAGGTACATATTGCAGCCACGAGCGTTTGGCAGAAAATAACATCTCGTCTGATCTGCAGCTCAGTGTCTGGAAAAGACGGAAAAACAGAGTTGGCAACATTTTCAGTATTAAACGTCCAAAATAAACTGTAGAAATGACGAACAAAACAATACAATCAATGGGTTTTTAGGACGATTAAAAAAATCACAACTATAATCTCGTCCTAGCTGCAGGAAAACATTGAAAAATGATGAATCCTTATGGGGTTTAAAGGAACAATTTTACAAATATTGACGCACCAGTTGCTGTTCTGCTACAGGACCCTCCGACAGTTTGTTACCAATTCCATTAGTTCCTCTGATTAATACAAAATGTCACCACGGCTATTCTGCAGCCAATAGAACACGAGAAGGCCCATTATGCAGCCAATAGAACACGGAGAGGATTCAAGCTATTAGAATCTATTTAACCGCGTTCTAGCATTCTGACGCGTTAGACCGTTACGGTATTAATGAGATTAGATCACAGTGGAGAGAATTGAGTGCCGCATACCACTAGCAGATTTAGCAGGTATTCACTGGTAGTCCTCTGGCCACCAATGGGAGGGAGAGTGAGTAATGTATGAACTGGAATATTATTTAGGAACTTTAGAAAAAAAAAAGGGAAATTCTGGACAGTTTCAGTCTTCTAGTAACTGGAGTCACATTGGGATGGCACACAGAACATTACTGCTAAGATAGTCCACCCTGGATATATAAGCATTTCTGACCCATGCCAACAACCGCATTCACACCCGTACACAACCAAACCTACACGTAAAGGGAAACTATAGTGCAAGAAATATAACGTTGTATTCCTAGCACTACAGTGCCCCCTCCTTGCACCCCTCCCCCCAGCAGCGCAGAAATGGTCAAAACTCTTTTTGTCACTTACCTGATTCCACCGCTGATATCTCTCGGCCGCCTGCACGCCGACATCTGGGCCCTAATGTGCATGCCTGGCGAGCAGCCAGAGAGCATAAGGACTTGCATTGTATCAGTGCTTTCCTACAGGGGTTTTAACGGACGCTGGATCTCCAGCGTCCAGCATCATTTAGCAGACCAGAAGTCCGCTAAGGACCCGGAAGTGGTGGAGTTAACCCTGCAAGGTAATTATTACAATTGCAGGGTTAAGGGGACACTGTCACAGCACCTAGACCACTTTCAATGAGCTGAATGGTGTGGGTACCTACAGTGTCCCTTTAAATATATTTGTCAAACACATGCAAGCAATCCAGTGAGGTCTCCTACACAACAGTAACATTTATACATACACATTGCATAAGGGTGGTAGAAGAATAATTATTGGAAGCTCAACTACGGTAGCCTGAGAATCATTTCTATTCTTCTAAAAGGCTAAAATTTAGCTGAACACATTCTGTGAGCTCACGATAAAAATAAAAAAAATTTACAAATATAAATGACTCTGATCTTTGATGAGATAATGCCAGTTTGGATAATTGATCCCTGCATTAGGGAGTGACTGGGCACACCTTGTATAAATTAAACGTATTATTCACCTAACACATTCAATGTCATAAACACAATCACAGGGTTATTAACGAATGTGAGAATTCAAAGTGAATTTCAAATTTAAAGGGAAACTGTTTACAAGAAAAAGTCGTTTTATTAGCGCTATAGCTCCCTATAGTACACCCCCCTCCCTTGTGCCTCTCCCACTCCATTCGGTGCTGAAGGGGATAAAAACCCCTTTTTACATGCATGATGATAGCGTCGATGTCACTCAGCGCTGGTTCAGGCTCCACCTCTGCTCCATCTCCTCCGCTGTCAGCGGGTGGGGGTGGAGGGGGACCTAATGTGCATGCGCAGCAAGAGCCATGCTCACTATACAATGCTTTCCTATCGGGTTATGGGTGACGCTGGATGTCCCCATGCATATAATGGGGATGTCCAGTGTCAGTTAGACGACCAAAAGTTGCCCAACCACCCGGAAGTGCCTCTAGTTGCTGTTTGGTAGACAGCCACTAGAGGAGGAGTTAACCCTCCAAGGAAATGCAGTAAGTGCAATAATTACCATTGCAGGGTTAAGGGACACTGCACCCAGACCACTTCAATGAGCTGAAGGGGTCTTGGTGCCTATAGTGGCCCTCTAAGGCCAGAATAGCTAAGCTGAAAGCATAGCTGACTTAGAGAATTTCTCCAGTTTGGCTATTTTGCCCTTAAGTTTGAAAATCACTTTGAATTCATTGTGAATTCTCACTTTAGTGAATAAAGTTAGAATTCAAAGTGGATTTAAGGCCCAAACAAACAAAAAAACTGCAAATAAGTAATCAGTTAGGATATTCTGTAACAATATAAGTTGCTCTATCGTACACAAATTGCATGTTTTAAACCAGGCGCTGGTGGCCAATGTAAACCACGAGTTACGGATTTAAATTCTCCTCTGTACACATTATAAACATACGGTGTGTGACCTCTTGCAACTCTGACGTCAATGCTGTGACATTTGATCCCCCGGTGTAAGTGCCACGGGCTATTTTAAGACTGATAGTGTTTGTCTCTCCATAGACTGGGCAAAGCACCAATGAACAGATCCAACTATGGCCATCATAGTCTTACTACCAACTGGAGTTATAAAAAATAATGTAAAAATAAATTTACTTTTCGAAACATATACCCCCACCCGTGCCTTCATTAAAGCCATCATGGCGTACTAAAGTTTGTAAAGTAATATTTATAAAACAATGTATACAGCATATATTAGGCTGACTGAAAGACTGATATCTCATAGACTATAATCTGATAGAAAACCTGGGACCAGAGACTGGCTGTGCATACAATACAAATGTAGCCTTAAAATAAATAAAAGTCAGCAGGTGGAGTTACCAACAGGGTTATTTACCAATGTGTGAATTTCACATTTAAGGCCAGAGTAGTCGAGCTGAAAGCATAAATGACAATAAGACTGTTTCCAATTTGACTATTTTAACCTTAAATTTAAAATCCACTTTGAATTCTCTTAATGGATACTTTAGGACATAAATCTATGTGTATTTTATCAGAATTACACTTACAGACCGGGAGTGTTACTAAGTAAGTTTAAAAAAAAATACACTTGTTAAATGACTAAACAACGAATTGTACTGAATTGAATTGCAAAATTGGGGCTTTGTGTTTATTTGCATATTTAGTGTGTGGCTGGTAAATAATGTCACTTTCAGCTAGCCGCAGCCTGGCTGAGCATGATGATATTTGAAGTCCACCGCATGTAGCCTTACTATCCGGATGACGTTAGGCTGAGGGTTATAGGATTTAGTGTTCCGTTGAAATTCCCACAATATACTAATGCACTCATAATGCCAAACTCAGCCTGAGATTGATGGTAGTTGCAGTTGAAATCCTTTTCGAATGCTCTTGGCAGAAAGGGATACACTTTACATACTCTGCAAATCTCAGCATGTTTGGGTCCACTGGGGGTTAGGAATATTTTACTTTACAAACAGCGCAGACTCCTCTTTTACGCACGGTTAAAGCTGCACTCACCCGCTCCTCACTATATCGCTGCATGCTCAGCAGGTGTGGTATAATAGCAAACAAACCATTATGCTGAATCTCATAAAACAGAGACCTAGTGGCACCATATGTGGTATTCCAGCTATTTTGCGAACAGACGACTGGCTTCACCAGATGTGCCACAGTTCGGAGTTCGGTACGTTTTATAACGAAATCACCTGGATGTGTTGATCTAAACAAGATTTCACAAAACTACAAAAAAAATCGCTATCTGGAATCCATAGAACTAGGAACAAGCAGTAAAACAGATGTGCCATCTGGGAACACTGCGCGTGCAGAATGAGGATGTGCTGACCCTTCTGATGGCTTGCGTGCACGGTGGTACAAGGGGACATTGGAGACCCAGGGGACGCAGGCTTGTAATAAGTGACATTAGGAATCCTTTGGCTGCCATAGGGGTGAGTAAAGAAACAGCTGTGAGTTGTATGAGGCAGGGTGTCCATCTGGGGTGACAAAAAGTCAAGACCACAGCCTCCACGATGTTAGACCAGCATTTAAAGCTAGTAATGCATTATGGGTGTAGTTTGGGGATATCCTGTCTGGCCAATGCCCTGCTACAGTATCTTTAAAGAGTGTCACCTGCAGAACGATAGACAAGTTCACTATCAATTTGAGAACTAGACACTACCTGCGTTTGCCCATCTCCGGATTACCAGCGTGTGACCGTAAACTCACCATTAGTAAGAACTATCTTTTCTATTTATATTAATGTACTGTATGTCCTTAAAGGAAAACTGTCCTCAATTTTTTTTTTTTTTTTTTTAAATAAAAGACTAAACATATTATAATCTTGTGTGAGCGTGATATATGTGTAATGCAAACTTACTAAATCGCTTTTTTTTCAGTGAATCTCCTGGCTTTCCTTTGCTCTATGGGGGCAGCCATCTTTAAAAGCTTTTTGGTCAGATGTACATCTTATCCAACACACAAAAAAAAAAACAAGCACCAGACACAGGGCCGTCTATAATATGATTAGGACCCTGGGCAATGCATTTTCTTGGGCCCCCTGGGCCCTGCTCCTCCCCCCCCAACCCCTTAATTACACCCAACCCGCAATCACACTGACAGACATACTGACACATACGCACACAGACAGACATATTAAAACATTCTCAGATACATACTGACATACACATACACTGACACACAAATATATACTGGCAGACATATTGACACACACTCAGACATACTGACACACACACAGACACACAGACACACATTCATGAATACACAGACACATAAACTGACAAATATACTGACACACACAGACGCATACACTGACAGACCTATTGACACACACAAACAGGCATTCTGACACAGACACACAGGCAGACATACTGACACACACACAGAGGCAGACATACTGACACACACAGACATACTGACACACAGACATACTGACACACAGACAGACATACTGACAAACACACACACAGGCATACTGACATATACAGACACACACAGGCATACTGACATATACAGACACACACAGACATACTGACATATACAGACACACACAGACATACACACACATAGACATACACACACATAGACATACACACACATAGACACACACACACATAGACACACACACACAGACAGACATAGACACACACATAGACACACACACACAGACAGACAGACACACACACACAGACAGACAGACAGACACACACACACAGGCAAACATACTGACACACACACACACACATGCATACTGACAAACACACACACAGGCATACTGACAAACACACACACAGGCATACTGACATATACAGACACACACAGGCATACTGACATATACAGACACACACAGACATACTGACATATACAGACACACACACAGACATACACACACATAGACATACACACACATAGACACACACACACATAGACACACACACACAGACAGACATAGACACACACATAGACACACACACACAGACAGACAGACACACACACAGACAGACAGACAGACACACACACACAGGCAAACATACTGACACACACACACACACACAGGCATACTGACAAACACACACACAGGCATACTGACAAACACACACACAGGCATACTGACACACACACACACACACACACACACAGACAGACATACACATACACACACACACAGACAGACATAGACACACAGACATACTGACACACACACACACAGACATACATTTATCCACCCTCCAGTTTCCTACCTTTTTCTGGAGGGTGGTTTCCCTGGTTCAGTGGAAGGCTGAGGCAGATGGGAGTTCTCCTCTGGAACTCCCCTCCTCCCTGCCTTCCTCCTCCCGCGCGGTTGTGATCACCGGTGGGAGGAAGTGACTCGCGGCACTCACTTCCTCCCAGCCGGCTGCCGAACAGGAAGGGGCCCGGTCGCGCTGTTTAAGTGTCACAGCGCCCGACCGGGCCCCTTCTGCCACATGCCCACCGGGTGGCCCTTAGTGCATGGGCCACCCGGGGGCCCTCTTTAGCGTGCGGCTGGTGTGGCTCTGTGCAGCCGCCCCACCGGGTCCAAGGGGAGCTGCTTGGGGCCCCTCAGGAGCAACTGGGCCCGGGGCAGCTGCCCCGTTTGCCCCGCGTTAAAGACGGCCCTGACCAGACATCTAAAAATGCACTCGGTGATGGTTTCACACCTCCTGAATGTGCATGAGTGATGTTCCAACCAAACATGGCTGCCCCCATAAAGCAAGTGTAAGCCAGGAGAATACATTGAACCTTTTACTTACATATATATTTTTTCATTACAAATGAATATGCCAGGCTATAGTGACATAATCTTTAATTTTAAGTAATAATAAGCAGTTATGACAGTGTCCCTATAATTCGTCCACTGTACAGAACAGTAGAATGTTGATGTTTTATAAATATATTTAGTAGTAAAAAGTAAAATTTGAATGTTCCCAGAAAATTGTAACTTTACTGAAACCTTTTCACTCTCATTCCACTAAAACAGAGGGGTGATTCATCCAGTAATTGTACTTATGAGACCATCGTGCCTCTATGTTTAACAAGGTATAATGGTTAATTATGTTGATGTAACAAAATGTGGAGATCCTGCAGAACTATGTTTCTGATCTGGCGCAAGCAGATTTAGTGTACTGTACCCGTTATATATCCATAACTTGGCCCCGTATGAAGGGCCCCAGTGAAGTATTACCTGTACACTTTAGCAGGGCCAGCAGGAGCTGATTTTTGCCATCTGGAAAACATAACCGAGGAAATAGCATCTATTATAAAGTGAATTACAAATCATGAAATTAATAAATATATTACATATTCAGATGTAGATCTACACCTGAATTACTTTACTTAGGAATTAGATCCTTATTACAAAGCTATTCATTCAAACAGGAATGCATGTTAAGCATACAGTAATAAACCCGATCCATCAGGTGTATACTTAATATTTAATAAAATAACATACAATACCAGTTTAAATAAATTTTTAATAAGGGCACTCGCTGCTACTTAGCTGATTAGTTTATGGTTAGAATTCGTTCCCCCATATGATTTCTCCGGATATACATTTTCAATTTGTTTTACAATCAAGGATAGGGCACATTAAAGGGACACTATAGTCATCTGAACAACTTTAGCTTAATGAAGCAGTTTTGGTGTATAGAACATGCCCCTGCAGCCTCACTGCTCAATCCTCTGCCATTTAGGAGTTAAATCCCTTTGTTTATGAACCCTAGTCACACCTCCCTGCATGTGACTTGCACAGCCTTCCATAAACACTTCCTGTAAAGAGAGCCCTGTTTAGGCTTTCTTTATTGCAAGTTCTGTTTAATTAAGATTTTCTTATCCCCTGCTATGTTAATAGCTTGCTAGACCCTGCAAGAGCCTCCTGTATGTGTATGTAAAGTTCAATTTAGAGATTGAGATACAATTATTTAAGGTAAATTACATCTGTTTGAAAGTGAAACCAGTTTTTTTTCCATGCAGGCTCTGTCAATCATAGCCAGGGGAGGTGTGACAAGGGCTGTATAAACAGAAACAAAGTGATTTAACTCCTAAATGGCAGTGAATTGAGCAGTGAAATTGCAGGGGAATGATCTATACACTAAAACTGCTTTATTTAGCTAAAGTAATTTAGGTGACTATAGTGTTCCTTTAAAGGAAGGAGCAAATGATATAGATATGTTTAAGTTACATTACATTCTAAGACAAGCTGAAACATATTCTCAATATATCATATATACACCGTATACAAACATAAAATATAAACAAATGCACTTTCTTCTAATCCTCTTCCTGAGAAGTGGCTGTACAAACCTTCAACGTATTTCTGAATGCTTTCCACAAGGGTCTTAATGGAGTTTGGCAGATTCCAGGGATCTTCTCGAATACTGATCTGGATCATACTTCTGCACTTTATGGTCCATTCCTCTTTCTTCTGAAACTCTACGTCAAAAGAATTTTATTACTGGATAGTGCTGCCTCTCAGACATTTAATTAACCATTCAGGCTGTTTGAAATATGTTATACATTTGTAAAAAAAAAAAAAAAAAAAAATGTTGAGGATACTGTTGAATAGTTTTGTTTAGACAACTGATACTAAAAATTCCCTGCACCAGGCACTGGACTGTAATAATGCCATGATGATGAAGCAGATGATGCCGTTGAGGATTGTAGGCTAAGGCTGTGTTTTGGGTTTAATTACCTTGCAAGCTGTGCTCCATCGGAAAGTGTTTAGTTTCCTCAAATGCCCTAGACATGACTTTTCCTTTAAGAAGAGCAATGATGGAATCCACCTGCAGAGAGAAACGCGTTAGGGTTTACATCAACCTTTAAACACTTACTCAATCTCACAGTGATCACAGTAACAATAGAACATTGACACAGGCAGTATTTGTTCACCGGTAAAGTGATATTTGGGTCAGGACAGATTTACCTGGTTGAATAGATGCTCCAGGCAGCCGTGTAATTTGTCCTGTTTGTCAGATGGTATTCTCATGTCACACGGGAGCTCATCCCCTAATTATAAAAAAATATATATATTACTGAAGAATCCCCTTGATCATCTGAAAACCAGTACATTTTACATGTGATATAATCACGGTACAGTCGTACACACTGCTCTACAGGAAACAGTGAAACATACACAAAGAGTGTTATAAAAATTCCTTCTGCATTGGTCAGAAATATTTTAGCAATTTCCTTTTGAAGCACAAAACAGCAAGATCACTAGCTGAAATAAAACGTAGCGAATGTTATCCTTGTAATAGGCGTATTTATAATTATAGCAGAAAAAGAGAAGATTTAAATCGGCTTCAAAATATTAAATTGCACCAATAGAAACATAGAATGTGACGGCAGATCAGAATCATTCGGCCCATCTAGTCAATTTTCTAAATACTTTCATTAGCGCGTGCTCGTGACAGATGCTTAGTTAAACTCTGCACGGGTTGCACCTTTCGTGCAATTCAGCCTTGCAAAAATAAAAGAGCTTTATAAATAATTCCCTGTGACTATTATAGATCATTCAACATGTTACCCCTCTGGCAGCTTATACCAACTGTTCGTTATTGGCACAAATAATGACTGAATTCAAAGCAGATCGGCAAGTTTTGGTTTTAGTGTAACACATTTGTATTTCTGGATGATGTTTGTTTTTGGGTTTTATAAATGTGCCCTTCTTTAAAGTGATTACTTAGGAAAAGTACAAACAGGTTTTTTTTCTTATGTAGCGTTCTGCCAAACGCTCCTGAAAGGATGACATGGAATATAAATTAGCCCACCTTAATTCTGTAGGGCAAAGACGGGTTCTAAAAGTGCTACCAAGAAGAGAAGCCCATGACATAAATAATCCCTACTACAAGCATACACAAAGTAACTTTAACCTGGATACATCTGAAATAACAACAAACTACTTATAGTCCAAATGTAATGAAACAGAACAGATGTGAACATGGAGGAACAAAACTTTCCACTCAATCCCCTATTAAAAGGACACTAAAGTCACCAGAACAACTACAGCTTATTGTTTCGATACAGCCTAGAGATAACGCCACTGGCCACTCAGATGTCTGCTAGAGGTGCTTCCTGGGATAGTGCTGCACAGTGTGACTAACATTCAGTGTCACCACCCTCTGCCTGCAGACACTGAACTTTCCTCATAGAGGTGCATTGATTCAATGCATTTCTATGAGGAGATGCTGATTGGCCAGGGCTGTGTTTGGCTTGTGCTGGCTCTGCCCTGGATTTGCCTTCATGACAAGCTCAGCCAATCCAATGTGAAAACATTGTGATTGGCTGATATAATCACTTCTGATGATGTCAACCAAGCAGGCAGATCAGGGGCAGAGCCAGTAACAGCAGACTACAATAAAGGTAAGATTTTACTATATTTAGGGGGATAACGGGAGCCAGGGGGGCTAGATGGTGGTTTTAACACTATAGGTCAGGAATACATGTTTGTGTTCCTGAATCTATAGTGTTCCTTTAATTATGGACTATAGAAGAAGTTTATGTGCTACACAGATCTTTAGATAGATTTATACGAAAGGATTCCAAATAAATACAGATTTTGTTTACACTTACCTGACCCCATCTCATCACTACCCAAGTAGGAACTGTTACTCCGCACACTCGTATAGGACAGGACAGAATCTCGATTGCTGTTACATTCACTAAAAGAAAAATAGATTTTTTTAAATTACCATTTTCGCATTACATATACATATGATGTATTGATGAAAAGAGTGATTTGAATTGCGTTTTATTCACATTTTAACATGCAGTCATTTAACGTGGATCCTTCCTAGATATAATAGCATATTTCTATTAAAATGCATGCTCTGGTATTTTTGTGTTACTGACATTTCAATCTTCCTGACTTGCAACTGGTCATAGCAGTGGCTTTTGGGAATGTATAGATCATGGAGCGGTCAGTCAGGAAGAGGATAAATGAAGGGAAATGTCATAAGATGAGGAGCGTGCTATATAAAGAAGGTCAATACGTGTAAAACCATTAAGCGATTGAGTGACTTACGTTAAAGGACCATAACCACTACAAATAATTTTTACGGTTATGTTGAAAAGAATTTAAAGACACTGTCCCCAGGTTTGGGTCAAACAGTTTCCAAGAATTTTGACAAAAACTGTGGGGCTGTCCCAACGCTTATAGCCCAGGCGTTTCCCTGTGGCTTGGATATTAGAAAAGTAAATTCCCACATTATCTGTCCAACCCGAGGCAGCAGTGATAGGCTGTGAGCACATTGCAGTCAGCCTATCACTGAAGTCCAAGGTTGGACGCATAATGGATGACATCCACATTAATCGAAACAAAGTTAATCAGCCGGAACACCAATCAGGTTTTTTCAAACTATTCAGAAAAGTCGTGAGATGAGACAGAGGTGACAGCACCCAACGACTCTCCACACAGTGAACACTAAAAAATGAGCTATAGCGATAATGGTAGCTTGAAGATGCGTTTAAAAATAATTTGAGCTTGTTCCAGTTCACCCATCACAAACAATAGAATCAGGGGAAACCTTGAATATAATAATCATAATGTCTGTGAATTTACCTATGGAGTCTTATTCATTGAATAAGATTTCACAGGTAAATACCGGATGCATTAATTTGTTGGATGGATTAATTCGTTGGATGGATTAATTCGTTAGGGCACAAATTAAAAGGAATTTTAGTTGTTGGTAGCAACTAAACCTCATTTGGGCACAAGTCTAATCATTAATGTTCAGACCAACTTTATACTCATATTATCCCTCCCCAGTTCCTCTTACTACATTAATGAAATTGTGGGACAATTGCGATCATTTTACGTGAATCAACCACATTGCTTGATTTTTGCCTTGTGTTATATATTGCCAATGCATTCCGCAACAATATTGTTTAAGGGACCTTAACAAATTAGACAAACTGACAAATTTACATTACAAGTCAACTCAGTTTTACACACAAATATTTGGTGTGTGCCCTTATGATTAAATAGGATATCATCATAATATGAATCGGAAATTCATCAGACAGCTGTTAGGACTCACCGAATATTATCTGATTTCCTTTTCCTGGCAACAGAAAACATTTATTGGTAACGTTTACGGTGTTTGTTCTGGACGTTAAACTTTGAAGATGTACGATAAAAATATTTGATGGGTATTTAAGACTTGGATCTATACAGATCAATGTAGATCATAACAAAAATATCACCGGAAGAGAGGTACAAGGAGGTCCTTAATTCTTACTAGCATGATTTGTGGACCCAGGACATACTTGAAAACGAGAGAAATCTCAATGTATCTTTCCTGGTAAAATATTTTATAAATAAATAATATCCCATGACAGACATTTTTTAAGATTATTTGGCAGGACGTTGGGTCTACTTCAAGATAAGACTATTGGAATTGAATTGTTCTTTCTTCTTTTACTTGCTTGTCAGTTTACTAATAGTCGTTGGAAATATAACGGCACCAACTATAGAGCAGAAAGGTTAACTTAACTTGTGTTTGGGTTCTTGTATATCTTTATTTGCTTTCTACCAGCAATAGCTACATAAAATCAGGAGTTTGCCAAGATCAGAGCTAAGGTAAATCTCAAGTCTGTATTATCAAAACTCATGGACACAATGCAATTATTGACACAATCCACCGTCAAAGGCTGGCAATATTTAATAGAGGAAGTATATCTGAGTACTGCACACATTAGAATGTCCCTGATTTCACGCGGCTATGTAAACTCAGATATCAGTGCCCTTATCGGAAAAGGAAAAAAATCAGATTTTAAATATATTTACTTTTCTATCTGTTCTGATGTTTGTTTGCTTCATACTTCTGAGAAAAGCATTTCTACTTCATTGTTGGCATTTACACGAATGACTGATTCATCTCCCCCAGCTTGTGCAAGGGTAAGTATAAATTAATGTAAAAAATCCCTATTCTAAGTATTTTTTTTCTTAGAAAGGCTGATATGTCATACTTTATTTCTTAGTTTTTGTTGGCTGCAGTAAACCTCTTTCTTAGCATGTCCACCACTAAAGTGGCCAATGTTTGCATTTTGCGTAAATCCTTATTAAAGACTTTCCATTTTCTAAGTTATTCACATAATGATTCTGTATGCAGCAAATACTTCTTGGAGATAATAATAAGATTGAATCCATCTCTATGAGAAATATTGGATTGAGGAGCATGGGCTATGGTTATCCAGTGTTCCTTGAAGATCTTAGAAGATCTTCATGACTGCCTCAATGAATAGGGAGGGCCCTGAATCTAAAATAGTAAAAGAACATTTCTAACTTTCAAAATAATAATTTTTATTTTTAAAGTTAGAGCATTTCTTTAATGTTCTATTCCTCTTTTGGTGGATAATATCCAAATGGTCATTGTCAAATGGTCCCAATGCTAAATCTGCCACTGTATCAGGCTACTGGAGCATGAGAAGTAAAATCCCCAAACAAATCAACAAACGGCAAGAAAGCAGTAATTCATCATTTCACGCTTCATCAAGTCAATGATTCTGCTTCACTTGCTCCCCCCCTCGTGAAGTGCGCATTCTTTATTAATGCCGAACGTCTGACCTCCACAATTGGCAGTGCTCAAGGTGCATCGAGCAAGCCCATCAAAGCACAACACCCCAAATTACTCTATTGGCTGGCTCTACGTTTCAGAAAATAGAAATTAGAACAAAGACGACCTTTAGCCTAATCTTGGATTCGAACACTACAATTAAAAGTAATAGAACACTTAGAATGTGCTACATAGAAAGCAAAGTATTATCAAGGGCAACCAACCAAGAACCTAGATCTACAGTGACAATCCCATTTCTGAGTCTTTGTGCCGAAAGACTTGTCCGTATCTCACGGCTGTATATCGATGTATATCAAAAAAGAGCGAATGCAGTGGCTAGTAATTTTTAAAACCTGGCTAGTAGCGTAGGATGTGAAATTCTGAGTCCTGTTCACCATTATTGGACATTATATATTAGTATAATTATTATACATTATATATAAGTATATCGGTGCTTTTACCCTATCTTGTATTATTTTACTTTTTACTACATTTCTAAGCGAAACTAGCGATTTTTTTTGGTTTGCGCATTTAATGTAGGGACATGTTTTAATTTCCTTTATTGGAATTAGATTTTTTATTTTTTTTCCCCCAACAGATGTGACCTAAGGACAGCATGCGTTTAGAATAGATTCTTCATAGTCTCTTTCTAAGAGTCAATAGGTTAAATGGGACTCAAATTTAATAAGTTCCCCTCTAGGGATTTTGCAGTTTAAATCCAAGCAGGCGTGGATATCACTGTTGTTCAATAAGAATTTGGTTTTTAATGTACAGGTGAATTAAAAAAAGGATACAACAATCAAAATGCAAGTAGTTTGTGAATAATATTCTAATTAAAGTTGTTTTTTATGCAAATAGTCAGCTATGCCAACATAAAAACTCTAAGGTCTTTACAATACTGTACAGAATATTTACAGTCTTATACAGAGATCATAATTTGACAAAGTGCCTCTAGAAAGGCACTTTCCTATACAGATTGGGTAAATGTGCAGAGAATCAGCGATTTTCCTTTCATATTTGTGAAACGTTTGCCTCCATAAAAAGAAAAAAAAAGACAAAACGCAAAATCAAATGAAAGCAATTGTGATATAAATTATGTCCAATTATAATGGACTCCGTAACTGGTTCTAGTACTTTAAAATTAACGTGTTATCTGCACTTTGCTGTTGATTGCTCTAATGACCTCATTTGATTTTGTGTCTCACATGGAATTTTTTGTTTTGTTTTTTAAATAATTTCCATCTTTTCTGGATTTGAACTTTCCAACGTCTTTTGCTTTTCCAATTGTGCCTTGTTTTATCTTCCTATGCAAGCATGTGTGTGTTGTTGTTGTTGTTGTTTGCACAAGTTCACAATTTGCATAAATATGTAAATTTCTCGCATTTTGTTCACGATGTAGGTGGTTTGTTTTACGGTTTATTTGTAGTCATTAACAGATAATAGCAAAAATTGAAAATCTGTTATATTTCAAATAAAAAATAAAAAAAAAATCTGAAACCACGTGGAAATATATGGCCGATTCGCACTGTTGGCATGGTTTCACTCCGTAACAATGGCCGTTTTTGAGTGGTCGGTCACAGAAAAGGATAACCTATTTAGCTAGATAAATTACCCAACGTATAATATGTGCTGAAATTTTAACATTCGACAAGTAATTTGCAAAATAACCTATTCTTCCCCTGCTTGTGGTTTTAGAAAAAAATGACAAAGCACAAGACATGCGAAAATGCCCATCGCTGCTCGAGAACTAATAGCAGTGATAGCATCAGGCCTGCGGTAACTGTTAGAAAGTACACAATGAAAAGAAAGGCGGGTTGAAGCTTTGAAACCACATTACCTCTAGTGGGGGAGGCAAGGCATCTGTGGTCAACAACAGCAAAAAAAAACAAACAACAAAAAAAACATAAAACCAAAACAAAATTGGGTATCAGTTTCTGAGAATAGGACTTCCTGTTCAACCTGTTCCTACTTCCTGTTTCTGTGCAAAAAAAAATAAAAAAAATATTAGCTGCAAAGATTTAAGTTTAATTAAAAAAAAAAAAAAAAGTGTTGAATTGGATGTGGTTTCCAATATTTTTGATCATAAGTATATGTTCTACTTTTTACAAAATGCTTTTGTGATAAAACAAATAGAAGTGTAGGGCCCCCTAGTGGACCTGAAACTTAATTAATGGGTCTACTACGGGGACTGGAGTTAAGGTATGGAATGTTGCAGCATGGTGGGAGGGGCTTACCCCTTACCTTTCCGTTTCCTGTCTCTCCTTTTGGTTCCTGCTGTCTCCTGAAGTTTTTCCCTCCCTCCCCTTTGTTAATTTAACATATTTATAAATGAGTGTTTGCAGATGACACAAAACTTTGTAAAGTAATAAAATGTGAGCAGGATATTGCTTTGCTGCAGAGGGATTTGGATAGATTGGGGGACTGGGCACTAAAATGGCAGATGTAATTTAACGTAGAGAAATGCAAAGTTATGCACTTCAGGGGTTAAGAATGCACAAGCAATTTACACCCTAAATGGTAGTGAACTAGGGATAATCACACACGAGAAGGATTTGGGAATTGTTATAGACAACAAATTAGGCAGCAATATGCAATGTCAATCTGCAGTTGCTAAGGCCAGTAAGGTTTTGTCATGTATAAATAGGGGCATAAATTCTCAAGATAAAAATACAATTTTGCCTCTTTATAAATCGCTGGTAAGACCACACCTTGAATATGCTGTGCCATTTTGGGCACCTGTTCGAAAGAAAGATGATATGGCACTAGAAAAAGTGCAGAGACGAGCTACAAAATTGATAAAAGGAATGGAGCATTTTAGTTATGAAGAAAGGTTAAAACATTTTAATCTCTTTAGTTTGGAAAAACGGCACCTGAGAGGGGATATGATATTATACAAATATATTCGGGGCCAGTACAAACCATTATCTGGAAATCTATTCATAAACAGGGCTATACATAGGACACAAGGTCACACATATAGGCTGGAAGAAAGGAGATTTCATCTAAGGCAAAGAAAAGGTCTTTTTACAGTAAGAGCAATAAGGATATGGAATTCTTTGCCTGAAGAGGTGGTTTTGTCAGAGTCTATACAGATGTTTGAACTGCTATTGGATAAATACTTGCAAAAACATAACATACAGGGATATAATTTAATTAGTGGGGTAATACATGCTTGATCCAAGGAGACATCTGACTGCTATTTTGGGGTCAAGGAGGAATTTTTTCCTAGTTTGTTGCAAAATTGGAAGTGCTTCAGACTGGGTTTTTTGCCTTCCTTTGGATCAACAGCAAAAACATATGTGAGGAAGGCTGAACTTTATGGACGCAAGTCTCTTTTCAGCTATGTAACTATGTTTATACTTGATATCCGGGGCGAGGCACTAAATTAGTTCCCCCTCTGGGGTGGATTAACATTGCGATGTGCCAGCGGTGGGGCCTGTTTAATCAAACTCACCTTTTGAGTCCCTGGCTGGTAAATTTCGTCTCTCCCCTTGGATACCTTTGCTTCTGACGGCCAGAAGGTTCCTTGGCTCTCCTGGGTTGGGTACGGCTTTAGAGCGTGGTGCAGAGGGAGAGGGCGGGAGTGACGGCAGCAAGGAAGCCGGGCTTTTCCCCCTATTGGGCAGTGGCCTGACTGGGGAGCCCGTCTGCAGTTTGTGTTCAAGGTGACTGTAACGGAGCTACCTGTGTACTTCGGCTGGGTACCTCTGCCAAGGACCGCTTCCTAGCTGGAACAGGGGACAAGCCACAGCACTTCTGCCCACAGTCGCTGTGGCTTGATTGGGGTCCTGGAACCACTCCGTTCTTGAGCCGAATGGGGAACTCGCTCTATCCACTTCCAGGTGGACGACACTCAGTCCTGGGAGCTCTAGTCCTTACAAGGACTTTCCCTGTTGAATCCTCCACACTGGAAAAAGCTGGAACAGTGATTAGTCCTTTCTCCTTCTAGTAACCAGACGACACATAGTTCTGGGAGTACAAGCTGGAATACATTTAATCTGGCCAGATGACCTGCTTTTATACTTTTTTGAGCATAGGCAAGCACGCCCACGACACTCCCACAGAAAACAGGATAATCCCTCCCCTATGCCCGGAAGATAATTGAGTCAGGAACTGTACAAAAATTCAATTATCTCCAGGCACAAAAAACACGTGTTTCACAAACACCCCAAAAGTACCTTAAAATTATATAAAACCCCCTAAAAGTTACATCCCCTGATAGGCCCGATCTGGGTGACCAACATATCCAAAAATCACCCAGATCGGTTCACGGGTTTGGGGGTTTGAGAATTTTCTGGAATCTTAAAGGACCACTATAGTGCCAGGAAAACATACTCGTTTTCCTGGCACTATAGGGTCTCTAGGTCCCCCCCCCACCCTCAGGGCCCCCCTCTCGCTGGGCTCTAGGGGATGGAAGGGGTTAAATTTTACCTGTTTTCCCTCGCCGGGCTCCCTCTGCGCGGGGAACTCTCCTCCTCCTTTTCGCCGTCATCGGTTGAATGTGCATGCGCGGCAAGAGCTGCGCGCGCATTCAGCCAGTCCATAGGAAAGCATTCTCAATGCTTTCCTATGGACGCTGGCGTCTTCTTATAGTGAGAAGCGCGGAAGCGCCTCTAGCGGCTGTCAATGAGACAGCCACTAAAGGCTGGATTAACCCATATTTAAATATAGCAGTTTTTCTGAAACTGCTATGTTTACAGTAGAAAGTGGTAAACCTAGATGGACCTGGCACACAGACCACTTCATTAAGCTGAAGTGGTCTGGGTGCCTATAGTGGTCCTTTAATTTGACCGACCGCACATGAGGTTCCTGCCCAAAACAGTTCCATAAGGTCAGGGCTAGTGGTCGGTCTAGTTTGGTAGTTTTAAACTGAACAAACTACCGAACATAGTCAATATTCTTACCCTGGAGCTTGTTCCCCTTGTTCGTGGGAACGTTTCCACTGAATAGTGTCTTTCCTAAGTGTTCTAGAATGTAGGCGATGCTGGAAGTCCAGCGGTGTTTGGGAATTTCTGTGTCCGTTTTTAGTTCCTTGAACTCGACAACCAAACACCGCTGCCTGCGTTCATGCGAACAAGATGGTCCCCACCTAGTGATCATCCATAGGAAATGCAGCCACCCAGATGAACATTTAGAACACTACGGTGGAAATTGCTACAAAGTAGCAATTAGGCTTAAGACCGGGTGGTCTCCAGGCTGTTATATAGCTGTTAACCATTACAGGGCCCATAGTCTGTGGGCAGGAGGCTGTCAAGCAGGCTCCTCCTGTCCTTATGCCTCTGCTTGGGCGGATGCAACGGGTGTTCCGCTGCAGGATTAGGTTGAGCCGCATCCTCTTGTGGGCGGAGGAGTCTAGCCCTCAGCACTGCCACCCTAGCTAAATTTGGTTACTATTTATATTTTACAGCCATTCTGTTTGAATGGTTTTCCTGCCATGATGCCAATGATGTATTCAAAAAATGCAGCCAGCGATGGCTTTACCTCCCAACATGGTGTCTGTGTTATTTATTTCAGGGGGAATGTTGGGTTAGGGAGAGTGTGATAAGGTTTGTTATTTGGCTAAAATGAAGGGACATAGGAGATTACCCATTATGTAAAAGTGATTTACTGCACAGTTTCACTAACATAGCTGAAGAGGGAGGTAACTAAGAATATTATGGAGAATACTTTTCTAGAACTTATCAGCTTTGCCACTAGCGTTGGTGTCACTAATACAACCAGGGTCCCAAACAGTGTGTTTTGAGGTCTGAAAAAAAGGACAAAGAATAAAAAATAAAAAATAAAAGGTATCTAAAGGATTAAAGTTCTGCTAAAGAGTTCTATAGCAGGTCCCTCTGCTGCCCCTTCACTGCAACAAATCCTATAAAACACAGGTTGTCAAATGGGGTGAAACCGCATCTTCCTCGAGATTTCCATGTAGGTCTAGAATTCGATCTTCCAAGATGCCTTGCCAGTCTTAAGCAAAGCATTGTAGGAGACATATTTCCACATTAATTTTCAGAGGAGCACAGTATTACAGTTTATACAAAGAACTAACCTGTAAGAATCTCTGTAACTAACTGTATCATGCCCAGAATCTTCCTGGTCCTCTTCTGAAACCATGAAGCACACCCTCTTTATTCCTCCATGCTCTGCCTTGTCCATGTCTCCATCCTCTGTCACCATTGAAGATGGAGGTGTTCCCTCCGGTGGCATGGTCTCACAAGGAGGCTCTGTTGTTAAAGGTTCTGTGATGGTTGACAACAACCTAAAAAAGCAAAAATAACAACAACAAAATGACAAAGAGGTTCTTACAAAAAGCAAATATGTTGATATTGTAGATTTTCTGGAGTCTGGTAATCGACTCGTTGGACTTTTTCTTTATTAATCGTTTGGGATGTGGCAAATTATCCCCAGGGGTGTCTCTTACTTGTTTATCTGGGTGACATATTGTTTCATTTCCTTCACTGCCACATCCAACTTGTTGAAAAGCTGCAGATACGCGTCCTGTATCTCTGTATCTTCATGTTTGAGGAGATAACTAAGCCCTCTATCCTTGTGGTCCACCCCGCCGTTCATCTGAGAAAAGCTGCTGCCCGAGAAACTGTTGTTCAAGCAGTCGGCTTCCTCTGCCTCCTCTAGACATTTCCATGATGGGGCTGCCATGCTGGCAATGGAGTGTTGGGAGTAGGACATTGGATTTAAGTTGCCAACTATAAACAAAAAAGAAAAAAACTCATCCAATGACTGATGTGGCGGAAACCGTATTCAATTCAAATTGCATTGTCCATATTCATAGGATTCTGGAAAAAAGGTGCTAATATAGAACTTGCTACTTGGAAAACTAAAAATGTTCTCAATGGCCTTAACACACACATATATATATAGAACAAGAGTAACCCTAAAAATGGCACACTTTTTATATTCTTTGCCAACCTTTTAAGGAAGGGAAGGGAGAGGGGGAGGGAGGGAAGGAAGGTAGAGGGGGAAGGGAGAGGGGAGGGAAGGAAGGTAGAGGGGGGGAGGGAAGGAAAGGAGAGGGGGGAGGAAGGAAAGGAGAGGGGGAGGGAAGGAAAGGAGAGGGGAGGGGAAGAAGAAGGGAGAGCAGGAGGAGAGGGGGAAGGAGGGAGGTAGGAAAGGGGAGAGGGAGAGGAGAGAGAAGAGGGGAGAGAGAGGAG
This sequence comes from Pelobates cultripes, assembly GCA_933207985.1. NCBI lineage: Eukaryota > Metazoa > Chordata > Amphibia > Anura > Pelobatidae > Pelobates > Pelobates cultripes. The sequence goes on from OW240917.1 coordinate 245,790,406, forward strand.
GTTGGGAGAGGGGAAGAGGGGAGAGAAGGGAGAGGGGAAGAGGGGGGGAGAGAAGAGGAGGGGGGAGAGGGGGAAGAGGGGGGAGAGAAGGGGAGAGGGGAAGAGGGGGGAGAGAAGAGGAGGGGGAGAGAGAGAGAAGAAGAGGGGGAGAGAAGGGGAGGGGGAGAGAGAGAAGGAGAGAGAGAGAGGGGGCAGAGAGAGGTGTGCATATTATATATATATACACATATATATATATATATATATATATATATATATAAAAATATGCTATTATCAAAAATAATTTCAAGTGGTTGTGCTCAGAAGTAAAATCATATTTTTGCACATAAAAACAACATCTGTCTGCTGGCATTGTGTGGAGGAAGGTAAAGTTGTACCAAGCTGCAGAACACAGAAATTGGCTACAAAACACAAACCACACAGCAGGAAGTGTCACATTCATATGTCAAATTATTGTTTTTTCAGTTTAAGAAGTACATAATCCTGAATGCCCCATTGTCACCATCACAGCTTATTTGATCGTGAAGTTTTGCCGAGCCCCAAGTAAAAGCTGGGAAGAGAAGTCCTTCCCGTGGAAAGACCTACAAGTCCTATCAAGGTCAGCCAAATCTATAACACAGTGGACATGAATGTTTATGTTTCAACATTTATACCTTGATCTGGATCAAGACCAAAGAATGAGTTCTTCCTCCCAAATCGAATGCTGAAAGGCCGTCCAGTGGAGGTTGTGCTTTTGGGATACGACACTTCCATGAGGTTAATGTGACAATTGGTAGGGCAGAAATCCATGCTTTGGAGAGGACTGGGTTCATTTGTAGCTCGTTTGAAGGAAGGACTGACTTTCATCTTGAGTTCTTCTGAAAACTGAAAAAAAGAAATGGTTATCACTGGAGTATAGCTGCAATTATATAAAATATTATCTCTCTCTCTCTCACTTGTTCCAGAATAGCAGTGTGAAATGTTCAATAGACTGGTGCATTGCAAAAAATTGTGTCGTATAAACGGAGTTATCTGAAAAGATTGTCTCTGGGGAAATGGGTTTAGTCCATGTGGCCTTTCAGTTCAGTAAAATTTAGACTATTTTAGTCTAATGTCACAAAAAATGCACCAGCTACAGTGCTGTAAAATATGAATATAATATAAATATAACGTATATATTTTGCAGCACACAGATAGGAGCATTTTGGTGCCATTTTATTCACAGATCAAGTGAGAAGTGACCAACAGAGTGAATCATGAAACAGTTCATTCGTTCCTCGTTTCGTGATTTAGTCATATGGTGATTGAGAGTTGTTCGAGAATTCGGACGACTCGCCAACTACCCAAAGTTTGGATGAACCGCGATTCATTTCAAACAAAAATATCGAATGTTTAACTGCAAATCACCAGAAAAAAATGGTCCGCTTTATCACAAGTTAAGACCTACTTCATGTAAACTTTATACTTGTCTGACTGAATTTGGTGTTAGGGAGGTATCATATCACCTCCAAAATAGATAAAATATATATAAGTTATTTGACAGTAAATCCAATTTTCAAAATACAATAAAATTAAACTGGCACTGAGGGTAGAGTACATTTGTTAGACCCTCAAACGCCTCAAAATCTCTGGTAAACCATAAAAATGCTTTGCTTATTACTTTGATAGATAACGTTTGCTCACCCATAGAGGCCATAAAAACAGTGTGACATGTATTGTCACATAAAAAAGGAAGTGTAACCACATATCAAGAATACAATATTACACTGACTCCCACATGCCACCCATACTTCAAATTCCTTACCACTGCCTGTAGAGCACTCCACCACAGTGGACCATGGTATCTACTGGATACACTTGTATGGCTCTTTGACTTGGCCTTCTCCAACAACACTAACCTCACATTTTATTCCTAGTCCACTTTGTCAATTTCCTTCATCCCTCCCACTACATGACTCCATGTTTTGGTGTTTTAGTTCTCTGTCCAGTGCATTGAAGGAAGGCTTGCTTTGTTTATGTGATATATTTATAAAGTCATAGAAAGAGTAAATGGACATGAAAAAAAAAACTGAGACAGAAAGCCAGCAGGAACAAATTTAAAGAGGAATAAAAATTAAAGCAAAAATTGAAATAATCATTTTGGTAGAATAATATGTGATAATACCTGCTTGTAGTTTTTAATTCTTTCACAGATGTTTTCCAGTTTGGTGTCACATATTGTCCTGAATTCATATTGTGGCATGGTCATCACAGACTTGCTCATGGAGATTAGCCTTTGACAATTCTTCACAAATTGATCGTCATCAGCAATGAAGGCTTGAAGAATCTAATGGAGGAAACCCAGTAATCAACATGAAATACTGGTATGGACCCATAAAAACAATAAACAGATTTTGAGTGGCTGCAAATTCTCATGTGGGTTTTTGGTTGGACCATGTTAAAATAACAAGATCATTAAAAAACAAGTTCTCGGGCCATATGAATGCCTAGTCTAAACATCTAACCTTTGAGTGGACAGTATTGAACTATACCATGTAGACCTTATATTATTTTTTTCCAAGCTTTTATAAGCTACAGGCTTTCTTACACTAGAATTTTCATACAAATTATTCATAATTTTAAAGCTTAAAAAATAATAATAATAGTATTGTTTTATTAAATTAATATCTTATTATTTTTTATTAGTAAAATTAACAGAAGTAGAACTACTCATGATGCCATCTTTGACTTAAGAAGGGAGGTTTTAATTCCCCAAGGGTGCATTGCTATTAAATACATGGTTTTAATCATGACAAAGTAAGAATTAATAACCGTGACTAATCTCCAAAAATTAGATATTTTGCTCTGGTCAGTTAGATTCCAGTGTTCACCCCAACCAGTTGAGATCCTGTGATCTAGAACGTAGCTGGCTGCAGAATGTTGACTAAGTACCTTCGCCGTGATTCCGAATGATCCCCTTGGTTCCACAGTTTTCTCAAGGACATGACACTTAATGCCTGCTGTGCTCATATATTCGTAAACAACTCCATGCTCCAAGTGGACATTTTCCACACTGAGACTGATGAGTGGGGCATCCTCACTGATCGGAGAGCTGGCATTCTGGATCAAACCTGTGATGTCAAAAACGGACATTTTAAGCACTAATTTATTGTTTTGCTTCTATCAAAAGGAGGAAGGAAATGATTTGGAAACCTTAAAATTATTTTTAAAAATACAATCAAAAGAGAGAACCCAAAGTTCTCTATTTTCCCTAAATTGGCACATTGCTTGATTGTATATGAACCAAAGTCTTACATATTGAGATTATATTTGTCATAACCGATCATTCGTTAGGGGACATCTTTGATAACTCTAAGACTAGTACATACACTTCAAGTCATGGGATCTACACGGATCAAAATAAATAAACTAAATGGAAACGTGCCGTGACCCGGGCCTTCTGTAATGTAGATTTACGGTGTGCACTTCAGAGATGTAAGTCAAGTGAACCACAAGGAACCGTGATTCCAGGCAAGCAGTCTGTGAACTTCAATAATAAATGAGTTCCTGTTATAGGCTTTGATGTACCGTCATTCCCAAGACTTCCAGAGAGAGGAGATAGAATTAAAAAAAAAAAAAAACATTGATTGTCCGGTACAACCATTTCGCTCTGGTTCTATTTTATTGTTTGCCTAGGCTTGGGACTTGGCAACCTTTAGACTTACACAACAAACCTTTCAATAACACACCCAAAATCAATTACACAACCAAAATAAATGTTTTTCGCTCTTGATATTTAAAGCTGCCCCATCACCTAAAGGATAAATACAATAAATACCAGTCAAAATAACACATACAATTGCCTCTATATTCTGTTAACATTTAGTTTAGTAGATCCCTGATAGCATTTTCCACTGGCTTCCGTTGTTTTCCATGATATACCTTGTTTTCCATCGATAACCTGCTCCATTTATATCTTTTACAAATTTGTAATTATTTTTGTGCGTTTTTTTGTGATCCTGAAACCTACCTTTTCAGTTTGAAATGTAATGTTAAAAATATTTCCAATCAGTCGAATAATTAAAAAAAATGTCAACATTGCGTATAAACCACCTTGTGTACACTAATGATCGTGGGTTGTTGAGAAAGTAGATGTCTTATTACCGGCTTGGTTTGTCTCACACAAGCTTCCATTTAAGCATTCATCTGATTTTTCTCTTTCAACACGGTCTTCATCAGCATCTTCATGCGTTCTGTAGATCCATTGGAATAATCCCTGTAAAGGATTGCAAAGCATGAAGCGTAGTTTATACAAATTTTCATATAAAACCGGGTCCAGCACCAGATTATCTATGGTGCTCATCTATAAAGTTCAAGACTGTTTTCATACCAACTTAAAATCAGAGGTCAATGCAATTTGTTAGGTAAGGTTGATATCAGAGGTAGCTTTGAATGGAAGCTTGACAATATAGGTATCAGGCTGAAAGACATTTTACCAGTGGTACAGATTGAGAAAATGATTACTTCCCCACCCACCCTTGGTTAACTTTAAGTTGCAGACTATGACATTTGTGGGTTATGACAAAATTAAATGTCAAACTGTAATTTCTCTGAAATTTACACCACTGAGTAAAACCTTGAATCACCTATTGCTTGCGTTAATCTTTTCCTCATGAGATGCTCCATATTCAAAATAAATGTATATTAAAGGAATACTCCAAGGAACCATAACCACTATGTATCCCTGTAGCAGTTATGGTTCCAGGACTGCCCAGGTGCTACCCAATTGTAAAGGCTTCACTTTAGACAAGCCAAAGCCAGGGCAAACATTGCAAATGAAGACAAATCGCAACATTGTCCCATGTCTTCTCTTCTTTGTATGCGCTCTCTATGCTGACTGCCAGGTGCAACAGACAGACCTTATAATACAGTGCATTGCAGTTTGCTGGGTAGCCATAGACCAGTCAGAGTGCCCATGATTACCTCTGCTTCCTGCCCCCTTTGGAGGGTTTCCGGTGCTCACAGCTAGCGGACAACCAGGTTACCAGATCACATCCTGGTTTCCCCTGCCTGCAATAAGCATTGTATTCTGCTCGGGGGCTGGGGTTACAGTAAACCCCACTCCATGTGCAGATAATCAGCAACATCAAGGCTGCGCTAGGGGTGGCTAAGGATTTATTCATCCAGCTGTCTGGCCCCAGACAGGAGCAGCTCAACAGGAAATTTCCTGGTGTGCCCCAGACAAAGGCCTTATTCACCTAATGGTAGCGCTGACCCTGAATTCATTATTAATAGTGTTTAGCGGTCATTTCAGTCAATACACATCTACACATGACAAAAGGAGAAACAAAAACAGTAGCATGAAAAAGTACATTTTGTAAATGTTTTGTGCAGTAGTTTGTGGCTGAAAAACTAATTCTACAACCTGCTTGCACACATCTGCTTTGCAAATGTTGATCTGAAAAAAACCCTCAGCATTCACCTCTCAGAACAAGAAAAGCTTTTAAGTGTAGGTTTTAAAACTGTGGCAAAATCACTTCAGTCATCAACCTGATGTATTATGTCGATATTAATTATTGGACCCCTTATCCTACTTTACAAACAGATCTTTAACCTTTTCATATATTTTTTGTTGCACATAATTGCAAATGCCGTTCCAAATATTCAACTTCAAATAGCATCACATTTCAGAACTTTTTTACTGCTTTTACTGCTCCTATGGTAAATATTTCTAACTGCTGTAAAATAAAAACCATCAGCTCACCAGAGGGTTCTGAGGGTTCTTTCGGAAAGCAGAAAAATGTTCTAGAACCTCGATGTAGCTGTCATGCATCACGTTGTTCCCGTTTACTTTCAGAACACATTGTCCTGGATTAAGGCCAGTAGCTGCAGCCTGAGAACCTGGAAAACAAAATGGTAACACATTGTATTCTACTATTAATCCTGTTTGGGACATCCAAAGTAACGTAGCGATGCTTGGTATCCAACTTCCTATGTTGGAAGCAACGTCCATTGTTTTGAAATGTATTTTCTTGTTTAGGAAAATAAATAAAATGTTTTGATGAATATCTAAACATCGTAATGTGTTCTTTATATTATCAGGATGCTTCGGTGTAGCTCATATCACAAAATAAGAAGACTGGAGAACTCCCTGGAGATGTTCTCCATGGGTTATCATGATCGAGGTTGCATTCTGTCGTTAAACTTTAATGAAGCTGATCTAACACTATTAGTTTGCTTGTGTAGATATAAAAACAAGAGTATTGCAGTATATAGTGATAACTTTTCTTTTGGACCAATACATTTTATTTTTGCCATTTAACAGACGTAGTTTTGAGAGGTTCCACCTCTACTTATTAGAGTAGTAAGTACTTGCTAAAAAGATCATAATCTCTAAAAATGTCACTAATTCAATAAAAAGTTCATTATATACTGCAATATTTTTGGTGTGAATATTAATACTTTGTGTATAATTCAGAACGTAAAATATGCATATATTCATATACACACATACCACGTACACATGAAGTATGTAAGAAAGGTTTGAGGGTTTATTTGCTGTACACATTTACAATAAAATTCTATGAGATAATCCTAACTTCATTGGCAACCTTCCATTAAAACCTTTTTCTTTCTTACAGTAATGAAATCTAGAATTCCACAATTTATAAATGCCCCTCAATGTGCTTGTTTTCAAAGTCTTCTATAAATATACCTGGTGAAATCTATAAAAATAAATCAATGCCTTTGGGGACTATAAATTGGTCTGCTGCTGTTCCCTGCACCAGAAAACATCCCTTTTCGCAAAAACAAAACAGATGTCAGGGCTCAGGCGCGCAGCCATGGTCTCGGCATCTGGACATCTGTATGCGCTTAATAAAAAGGCGCACGTTCCCAGACATTAATCTCCAATTCTCCAAGAACTTGTTACTGACATTACACCGAGTACTTGTTCGGAATACATGTCAGAATTTTTGGAAGGCGAGTAGGTTCTTTGATAAACTTCATAAACCTCACAAGGCACGTTCCTGTTCAGCTAACATAAACCGCCATAATCACAAGATTAATATAACCTTGGTTTATAATCCTGGCCTACGTTGGTTCTATACCAGCATCTTTATCATTCCTCATTTAGTTTACTGATACGAGTGCCTGGACTTAGCACTGATCTAGATACGGACATCAATAGCGTTTTAGTACATGCCAACTGACCTGAATTGCTAGGGACAGTCCTAAGTGTATTTGCATGATTCTTATGGCTGTGTTCTCTATGTGGTATCATTACATAATGGCATACTGCTGGTTCCAGGTTTGTCTTGTTGTGTTTGCAGCTCCTTGGAGGTACAGCAGGTGTGGTTAGTACATTGCACTACCATGTCCAATTTTAATTTTTTCCATAGTTTGACATTCTCTCAATTACTTCCACATACAGCTGTTTTTTTGCCCCATACATTCTTACTTATGCCAGGGCTGCACGACTGGAAACAGATCTGAGTGATCTGCAAGGCTTCCTCGGGCAACTGTCTTAGAGCTCAGTGGAATCTAATTTTACTTGCATAATGCAACATTCACTTTCAGGATGGAACCGCAAGGATTATAAGAAATGATTCACCACAGTATTAGGTTGTTATAATTGTTATAATGTTTTGTTATCCAGATCTAGGAATTATTTTGGGAGGTGGAGATATCGGACTTCCATACGAGAGTACACAGGAGAGTCTGTTAACTCTTCGCTATTATGGAATGTTGTACATATGTCAGAGACAGCTGTTTTGGGCAAGAGAGCTCTTTTTTGTGTGTGTTTTGTTTCATCTCATCTCTCTAAACGTTTTTTTTTTTTTTTTTAAAGCTTTGTGCTGTCAAATTGTAAAAGGTGATGGACGTATCTCCTTAATCTGTGCCTACCTTACTGATAATGTGTATCTCCTGTATCCTTCTTATAGGACCCGATGCAAGATTTGGGTAAAATTCTGAAGCAGGACAATTGGGATTGAGATATTTTCCATCTCAACTAAAACGACTACCTGTTTCAAAGTACTGTCTATTTGGTATCCAAGTCCAACAAAATTGCATCATGGTGGAATTTAAGATTGGCCCAGACCCATGGAAGTGCTACTAAATAGAAGGTTAGATGTTCACATTTCTAAACTGCACTGCTACTCAAATGGGAAATACAATGAAGTGGAAAGCGACCATTTGTACTTTAGTGTGAAACATATATCAGCTACATCTAACTATAGTTATCTGAAATTCCATGCCATTCGAGATCTGTGTCATATTTTATAAATGGCACATGAGGTTATTAGATCCATGTTCTCTCTTTAAAGTCGGGGGAGGGAGGACATCTGATTTCTTGTTAACCTGCGTGCTTGGGGTGCTCCGTGTGTCTCTTTTCTCTCCTTCCCATTTATCCTTCTTCGTTACCTCTTTTTATCCTGGGCAGACTGCCATTCACACTGGAGCGTGGTCGCAATGTGTGGCCTCTATCTAACTCTAACATGTCTCATATTTAGTGGATAACGAACCTTGGTGCTCTGCTATTATTCAATACTTTTGTGTGTTGGATAATTTTTTTACTACTGCTATATGAAATGCTTAATTTAGTTTTGATCCTTATGTGTTTACTCTAAAAATCGAATAAAATGTAATGCCGCGCAATAAATAAATAAATAAATAAATAAATAAATATTGTGCATTTCATCCGTTGAAGGTCAATTCTCCGAGTCTGCATTCGATGTTGAAACAAACTTTCCTTTTCTCCCAATATTGGGTACAGGCAGATGGAAGTAAAGTTTCCGCATTTATTCACTTTTTCTTTCAAATCTGTTTGCTCACACTGATGGCTCCCCTGGGTTTTTGCCGGGGAAATTCATCCACATGCCTGAGTGATGTTAATGTTGCTGTTTATAGAGAACAGAATTTCATATATTTGTTATTTAGTCCTCCGGCTTTGCTCATATTGGGACCACATAATGGTTCCTGACCGGTCATTTCTTTCCAACCTTCTGAAAGCTCCTTTTTGTATATTTTAAAATCAAAATAAAGATTTTTCCCAAAAAAACTGTGATATATACTGTCATAGGAAAGAGCACTTACGCTTCTCTCACAACATGAATCCTAAAAAGGTATCGGGTATCTGTTCGTAGGATATATTATGGGGTTTAATATATAGGTGTGTGGGTGAACCTAAGTCCACTCTTATTCAAAGCCTTAGTGTTGTCTGCATCAGCTAACATACAACGCAGGGGACACTAAAGAAAACAACCATTTAGCAAGTGTTTGGTCTGCGGTAGTGGCCACTTACCTACTTTTGAGTTATCCATTCTCTGCTCACACTTTGTCACAAGTATACCCAGGGCCGTCTTTAACGCAGGGCAAATGGGGCAGCTGCCCCGGGCCCTGTCCCTGCTGGGGGGCCAAGGCAGCTGCTCCTTTTGTCCTCTGCCCACAAACTATGGGGGCCCATCGGGTGGCCCATGCACTTAGGGCCACCCGGTGGGCCTGTGACAGCAGGGGCCCGGTCGGGCGCTGTGGCGCTTTAACAGCGCGACCGGGCCCTTGCTTTTCGGCAGCACTGGGAGGAAGTGACAGCCGCCCGTCACTTCCTCCCACAGAAACAAGAGCCGCGCGGGAGGAAGGAGCTGTTCCGAAGGGGGCCAGGCCGGGAGAGCTTAACTCCCAGCCACCCAGCCAGCCCACTGGACCACAGGGAAGCCACCCTCCAGGAAAAGGTAAGAAACTGGAGGGTGGTTATCAAATTTTGCATGAGTGTCTGTGTGTGTGTGTGTGTGTGTGTGTGTGTGTGAGTATGTATGTATGTATGTCTGTCTGTCAGTGTGTCAGCATGTCTGTGTGTGTGTCTGTCAGTGTATGTCTGTTCTGTGTCTGTGTGTATGTGTGTTTCAGTATGTCCGTCTGTGTGTATATGTGCCAGTATGTCTGTCAGTGTGTCAGTATGTCTGTGTGTGTGTGAGTCGGTCAGTGTCTGTGTGGTTCAGTATGTATGTGTGTATGTGTGTTTCAGCATGGCTGTCTGTGAGTGTCAAAATGTCTGTATTTGTGTACGTCTGTTAGTGTCTGTGTGTATGTGTGTTTCAGTATGTCCGTCTGTGTGTATATGTGCCAGTATGTCTGTCAGTGAGTCAGTATGTCTATGTGTGAGTCTGTCAGTGTCCATGTGGTTCTGTATGTATGTGTGTTTCAGTATGGCTGTCTGTGTGTGTCTCTGTGTCAGTACGTCTGTCAGAATGTGCCTTTGTATCTGTATGTTGTCCGTTTGTGTTTGTGTGTGTATCTATATATAGTCAGTGTGTATCTGTATGTGTCCGTGTTTGTATATGTATATCTGCATGTGTGTCAGGTTGTGTATCTGTGTATCTGTGTGTCTGTATGTGTGTCAGTGTGTGTGTCGGTGTATCTATATGTAGTCAGTGTGTGTACCTTTGTATCTGCATGTATCAGTGTTTGTATCTGTGTATCTGCATGTTTGTCAGGTTGTGTATCTGTGTTTGTGTCTATCTGTGTGTCAGTGTTCTATATGTAGTCTGTGTGTATCTGTATGTTCTTGTGTGTATCTATATGTGGTCAGTGTGTATCTGCATGTGTGTCAGGTTTTGTATTTGTGTGTATCTATATGTAGTCAGGGGGCCCAAGTTAATGCTTGCCCAGGGTCCAATCAGAATTAAAGACGGCCCTGAGTATACCTCCAATTGTGACAGGGCTAATCACGACAATCATTACTTTAAAAGCAACTGTTTGTCTTGTTTAAATTCTACACTTACCTCTACCAACAGCGTGGACATATGGTGGGCATGAACCTCTGATCTGGAAGCAAAGAGCTTGAGAGGAATCTGGAATTTTTATAATTCTGGGACGGGAAAAGAGAAAAAAAAAAACATTAAAATTAGTGAAGATTGATCATCACATCCATTAGAGATCTGTTTTTGTGATATGTCAAGTCCACCCTATTGATGAACAATTGTAAGGCAATTAATCCGCGTGATGCTTAAAATTATACAATAAAATCTATAGTTAGTGTTACATATGGACAAATTGCCATGGAAACCAACGGAATGTTCACGTCACCTGCTCCAGTTTTAGAACTTTTCTCCCAGAATTACTCTATATACCTAATCCCCATTTTGTTCTATTATAAAGTACATAACGAACCCTCAGTAGTACCCTATGTCCACCTTAGCCAAGCACCATGTTTGATTTAAGAGGGTAAGAAAATCCCTTTATGAAATGGACTATAATGTCAAAAACAGCCCATCATTTCTATGGAGCAAATAGGGCCCTTCCACTCTCAAATATTGCTAATTTTAAAAATGTGGGATCAAAAGGTTGATGGAGAAAGGTGGACACATAAAAGACAGGCAATAGTATAGTTAAACAATAGAAGCCAGTTATTTGCTATACATTAGTTTATAAACGATGTAGGCACATATTACTGACCATTTTGTATTTTTATGCTTTCGATCCCCCCATAATTGTATGAAAATAAAATTCAATATGGGAGAATGATAAATTAAAACTGGTTGGTGGGATAGGAACATCAGACCATTAAGCGTTTTAAAACTTTGCTACAGTGTCTAAATTAATTAATATTCTGGGCAAACCATCACAAACCAAGTTACCAATTCAAACCAATTAAAATGATACTGACATATTAAAATAGTCGTGCTCATGTTTGTCACCAAGCCGTACGTCATATTCCTATTTTTAGGTCTGAACAAAAAATATGGCTATTTGTGTTAGATAGGGAAAAAAAAGTTAAATATGGAGTGGTGTGTTATACTTGTTTTTTTCTAATATTAATAAATATCTTCCATTGCTCATCTTTGTTCAGGTTTTCGTCATAGAATTCTTTTTTTTAAACCACGGAAATAATAAAAGATCCTATTGTTTTTAAACACCTACTTAACCTAAGATACAATGACCAATACGTAGTATTTTTTGTTATTGCAATACTCTTTTTATACATTGATGGAAGACGTGAATGTAAGTTTTGTGTATTGGATTTTTCTTTAGAATTCCAAGTTAATCTTAAGGGTGTTATGGATGATACTGGGAGAAGGGATTGTGGGTGTCTAAAGCTCTGGAGAGAAATACAAATTCCCCTAAAGCATTAAATCTGTTTTCAAGACTTTCTTGGGGACAAAAGCACAACAAAAAACAACTTACAAATATGATTATAATTGTAATAATTTTTACAGCTATTAATAGCAAAACCATTCCCTCGATGTTATTTTCTTAGATGCAAGAAGCCTCATAAATGGTCCTTATGTATGGGCCAACACAAGACAATGAGGAGGCTCCTTCTTAATGACTATCAATGTACAGAGAAACCCTTACTCTTTTGATTTCGTTGCAACAAGGATTCGAATTGGGCGCCTCGAGCAGAAAGACTGGTTTAACATCGTCTCCACTTCTGAAAAAGGACGTAGAAACACCAGGTCCTCATTTATCGAGTAGATCTTCCTCCCCACTTGCAGTCCCGCCATCTACGAAAAAAATAAGACAAAGGCACACATTGATTAAATTACGCCCCAATGGTCTATGTTAAACAAGTATTTATTAAATGTCAATAAATGACTACATCCAACTCTAAATCTAAAGATAATACATTTTGGATTTGGTAAATTTTTTTTGCATATCATTAGAATGCGCTCTGAGTAGACCTTTGATTCTGCCGCCTGGACCGGCTGCACCGACCGTCCAAGTTTGCTAGTGTCTTCCGTAGCAAACCGTGCAATCTGTCTTCAGAGTAAGGCATTATGGAACTGATTACCGAGACTGTCTGATGAGGAACTGAAGTTATACGTGGACTGTCATCATGCTATTCAAAGCAGGATCTCTTTAAATATAAATAACATTTAGAGCCATTTTTATTTAGTACATCCGTCACACTCGAATTGCTGGGAAAAGTCACATTCTAACCTAATTTTATTTAGGCTGCAAATAAGTATTTAAAATATATGGTTAAGTGTTTTAATTTGAGGAAATAAATAGGCTTGGCTAATGTTTTTCTTTTTTAATCTGTTTTCCTGGAGAAAACCAGAGAAGTCAAAATTGTTGAACTTGAGATGATTACATTCTCAAGACTCAAGATTTTGCAACAGATATCAATCTGGAAAGCTGCTCAAATATCGATCGCACTGAAACTCTGGCTGTGTTGCCATGAATTTAAATAAATATGAAAGAATCAACTCGAGCCGATTGTTATTTAGAGAACGCGTGCACAATAATTACCGGATTGAAGATGCATGCGATGAAGTGAATCGTGAGGTATTTGGTTTTTTATTTATTTATTTTCTACTGGGAACATCAATTATCTTTGTAAAGACTCACATGACTTCTTGAAACCAAAATTATATTTCTTTAAGCCAACTATCATATTTTGCTTGTTGCTAGGTGGGCGTTTGAGGTAACTGTCGCAAGAACAAATTTGTGTTGAAAATACAGTGACTAAATGTACTGAAATTTTATATATATTTAACACACATTGATACGCAGTAGATAGAAAGTACTTTTTTTTTTTTTTTTTAGACACAGAGAAACAATCACACGTCATAGTTGTTTCAGTCACAAACAATTCTATCTTGCTGAAACAGTTTAGCCTCTTAAGCACCAATGACGCTTTATGTTGTCCCAAGTATGCTTTCTTTAATTATCCTATGTGAAACTAGAATAGCCATACAAATAAAGTCTGCGGTACTGCATAATTAAATACGCTTCTGTAAATAAATAAGCAGGACATTCCACGCTGCTGTAAACCTCCGCAGGAAAGGATATATGATGTCCACAATAGAGTAATGTTTGGACCTCCAGGGCTTAAGCAACTTAATTACACCAATGTAAGACTTTCACTGGAATCAGTACAAGACTTATGTTAGTGTCATTAACCTCTTAAGGACACAACTTCTGGAATAAAATGGAATCATGACGGAATATTTCCGTCATGTGTCTTTAAGGGGTTAATTTGTTGTTTAACTCTTTAATGGTTACCTGTTATGTTATGGGACACTTACGATAGTTTCATTTCTCTTATTATTTTATCTGTACAACTTGTGCTAGCCAAGTTAATAGACGTAGATTAAAATTGACGCTAAAACTGCGCTTTCCCTCCCTCCTTGCAGACAGATTGTTGGCACAGACTCTATGCCGATGTCTGGCTGCCTAAGTACATGCCTAGAGGCTTTTCTCCCTGCCATTTTCATGTAGTTGCAATGCCCGTGTGTTCCAAACGCATCATCAGTCTTGGTTCCTTGTTTTAATAATAGGATTGCACCCTCCACCACCGCCCACTTCAACAAGGAAAAAGAATGAAGTGGCATCTGGCAACAAAGCTGGCACATCAACATCATCATGGGGGTTGTTCCATGAATGGGAGAAGTCATCTGAGGTTTCCAAAGGAGAGGCAGGACAAAAAGGCTGGCTAGTGGTGGCACATGAACCATTAAGAAGGAGACGAGTCTCCTGAAAACGCCTAGAAACGCCATGAAAAAAACCCAAAACTGTATTTTGTAAGTATACAACTAATCAAATTTAATAATATGGCACTAGGTTCACTTTAGGAACCAAATGTCACCATTTGTGGACCTTGCAATCTTTTATATATCTTTATATTATAAAAGCTTCTTTAATAACTGCAAAAATATTTAGTCACAATAATTTTTCCTTTTGTCAATAGAACTCCTGAAAAAATTAAATACCGATACAGGACTAAATCCAGTGCCTACACCATTCTGTAGACAGCCTTCAAAAGACCGTACATTAGACAGATGGAGGCTAGCTGTGGTGATAGATTGAAACTAGGTGAGGAAGATAGAATTATGGGCCAATAACAATCAGAGACCTTTAGTTGAGTTCCATCTTTCTATAGTTTGTAGAGAAAATAAACAAAAAGTCCAACAATGTAACACAAAAGAAAACAGAAGACAACTTCTAGACTTCAGGTTTAAGGGCTTAACCCCAGTGTTACAGAAACCTCAGTGAATGCTTCTGGTTTTTAAGATTTTCCCACTCCTTCTAAGACATGTGAGAGCTTCACACATCCAATTACATTGCCTCACCCAACAGCTAATGACTGGAGCAGAGTATGTCTGAACATCTACCACACTTTGTGTGAGTGACTTCAACAAAATATTTACCACTCCGTTACGATCTCCTGGACTCTACTTAGAACTCTTGAGTTAACTAAACCTTCCACCCCCAATTTGCATGCAGTCAATACACAAACAGTCCACTACCCTGACTGTGTTTCCGAATGCGGTTTTCCTTCAAATTGAAAATGTAATATTAGGTCTATGAAGCAGAAGGCAATGATTTGAGTGCCGACACGTAATTACCAGCTTTGAAGGTTAAGAGGAGACAAGCTGTTATTTAAAGCAAATCTCTGGTGTAGGACTTCGGTCTCGTTTCCCAGCAGCACGGTCTACCTTAAAAGGCAGAACGTGACCAAGTTATTCTAAAAATTAATCTAGAAGTCATAGGATAATTAGCTTTTCTTCCATGCCATCAAAGCAAATTACATCTGATGTACGATTACTGAAAAACTAGCAAAGACTTTAAATTACATAAATGCACTACAAAGTGCCAAAAATAAATTTTTGTTACTTCGTTTCAGTGCAAGTAACATTGTTAAAATGTGGAAATGGAATATTAATTAATTTATTTTTAAATGTATATTTTTTTATTTGTTATAAAACACATGCATTACAAAAAAAGAACAAGTTCAGATTCAGCAAGGTATTCAAAATCAATGTATACATCTCCCTGGCGGGACTGCCAGCAAATTTGCTTTAAACATATTTTAGTAATATTCTCAGTGTTCCAACTATCAATGGATCGTATATAGTATACTATAATAATGCCATTTCCACCACCCAAAAGTGGTTGGAGCATGAGCACAGGCTTAAAGGGACACTATAGTCACAAAAACAACTTTAACTTAATGAAGCAGTTTTGGTGTATAGATAATGACCCTGCAGTCTCACTGATTTAACTCCTAAATGCCAGAGAATTGAGCACTTTGTTTATGAACCCTAGTCACACCTCCCTGCATGTGACTTGCACAGCCTCCCTAAACACTTCCTGTGAAGAGTCATCTACAATTTATCCTTTCTTTATTGCAAATTCTGTTTAATTTAGCTTTTCTTAGCCCTTGCTATGTGAATAGCTTGCTAGACCTTGCAAGAGCCTCCTATATGTGATTAAAGGAGCACTATAGTGCCAGGAAAACACACTTGTTTTCCTGACACTATAGGGTCATTAGGTCCCCTCCACCCTTGGGGCCCCCCTTCAGCCACTTACCTTTCTCCAGTGCCGGGCTCCCTCTGTGCTGGGGAACTCTCCACCCCCTGCCGGCGTCAGATCCGAATGTGCATGCGCATTCAAACTGTCCATAGGAAACCATTACTCAATCCTTTCCTATGGACGTCCAGCGTCTTCTCACTGTGATTTTCACAGTGAGAATCACAGAAGCACCTCTAGCAGCTGTAAGGGAGACAGTCACTAGAGGCTGGATTAGCCCTCAGTGAAACATAGCAGTTTCATTGAAACTGCTATGTTTTCAGCTGCAGGGTTAAAACTTGAGGGACTTGGCATCCAGACCACTTCATTGAGCTGAAATGGTCTGGGTGCCTATAGTGGTCCTTTTAAAGTTAAATCTACAGAGAATGAGATACAATTGTTTAAGGTAAATAACATCTGATTGAAAGTGAAACCAGTTTATTTTCATGCAGGCTCTGTCAATCAGAGCCAAGGGAGGTGTGACAAGGGCTGCATTAACAGAAACAGAGTGATTGAGCAGTGAAACCTGAGAGGCTTGTTCTACACACAAAAACGGCTTAATTAAGCTAAAGTTGTTTAGGTAACTATAGTGTTCCTTTAATTTTGTGCATATGTATTGTACAGCCATGTTACAGGTGCTACCCCGATTCCTTGTGCATTCTATCAAATGAACACTATAGCATTAGTGTTCCCAACGCTATAGTGTCCTTTTCCCTATAGTTACCCTTTCCCGCGCCAGCGTATAAAAGGGTTAAAAACCCCTTTTTACACTTACCTCTCTCCAGTGCCGAGGTCCTTCGGTGGTGGATTGGTCTCTTCCTCCAATGGTAAAACTTGCCACGCACGCATTAGAGCTTACCCACAGGAAAGCATTGACTCGATGCATTCCTACGGGGATTCTGAAGACGATGGATGCCCTCATGCAATGTGTGAAGACGTCCAATGTCGTTTCATAGAGTTAAACTCTTAAAATGCAGGAAGTGTCTCTAGTGGCTGCGTGAAGGATTGGAGAACAGCCACTAGAGGGGCACTTCACCCAGACCACTTCGATGAGATGAAGTGATATGGGTGGCTATCGTCCCTATAACAAGGGATCATAAGAACACCCAGTTCTGTCTCATTAGAAATTTTACCTTTTGTGAAAGCAGTCCAAGAGGTTTGTTTGTCTTGACTGGGCAGGTGAGCTTACACTTGCAGTGGTACTGAAAATGTTTAAATGTACATAGGGATTTGTAATAATGCACAATGAAGTCATCTTTGATTTGGCTCTATGTATTTAGGTTGATGAATACTATAGTCATTGTTGCCGCCCAAGAGTAGTAATGGTTTGAGTGCAGGGCTCATAGCTGTGCGTTTTTAAAATATAGAATATTTAAACAAATCTATTATACTTTTCTGCATTGTAAAAATGATTTAATTTGATAAATATGCAATTTTCCTTAGATATTCCATTTTCAAGTGAGCAAAAATAAACGTAGGAAGTACTTTACCTTATTAACCTCTCCTCCGAGTGATGATCTGTAGAACTATTTTGGTATGTGAAATTGTAAAAGTTTTTCCCAGCAAAGAGAGATGAGAACAATGTATCTTGTCCCTTCCCAATACTCAGATTCCTGTTACTAAGTAGAAAAGCCACTCTACTGCCCTCTACTGACCAAGGTAAAATAGCTTGTTTGTAACTATTTCTCTCACTGTTAATTAACGAAGTTTTAAAGGAAAACAATAATAAACTTTTACCTCTGCATAAGATCCTTTCCGCACAGATTTAACAAGAATCGTCTTGTTCTTTTCCTCCAAATCAAAACCATAATCTTCTTCTTGTGGGAGTATCTAAAAAAGCAAAACAGAAATTTAGAAAAGTTTTAAATGTATTTTATCAAACAGAAATTATAGTACATTAATGTTAATAGAGGTTAGTCAAGGACAAAATGCTATTTTTTGGAACTTTGTTATAACATTGTGGGCCAACAAAAAGCAATGTTTAGGGCTTGTGATCTTATTTACTACTTTCTACAATCCCCAAATTTGCAGTAAATTAAACACGACAAAATTTGCAACAAATTCTTAATTTTGGAGAATAAAACAAATTTAAGGGAACGCTATAACGTTACTCATACAAACAATGATTCCTAACGCTATGCTGTTCCAGTAAACAGTTTAAACTTAGGGCCCCCAAGTATTCTATTAAAAAAAAAAAAGGGTTTCCTTCATTTTTCTTCCCCCAACACTCCGGTCTCATGCAGTCATTCCACCTCGCTATCTAAGATCATCAGTCCAGATAATCTCAGCAAATCCAATGCTTCCCTGTAGGCTTCTCCTCATACCGATACAATGTATCAATGTATCGCTATGGTGATCATTCGGTGGAAATGCAGAGTGCCGGTCCTGCAATCTTTGCCGAACAGAACCCATGAAATCTTTTTAGAATGACAGCATTGCAAACAGAAAGGATAACATTTATGCTGCTCAGCCAGCAGGAACAGGCAATATGCCCCAGAATCATTTCAATAAACTGTAGTGGTTCTGTTGACTATCATGTCACTTTAACCAATATGTCAACTGCATCAGATTTAGTACTATTTTGTACCCATTTTCTTTTATTTTCTAGACCCGGCTGCAGTTTTCTGATAATTATTGAAAGATTAGTAATCTACAGTGATTGGATGTTAAACACATTTTACAGAGTAACTTCCACTTTAACGGTCCCAAAGAGTTATGGAAGATGGAAGTACGGAGAAGGATGTATTATGTAAAATAAAATGCTAGCGAGCCTAAAGATGAAGCAGTTTATGGCATTATTTTCCTTTAATACAAGTTTTACAGTTCTGCATCTTTCTTATTTTCCCCAAGGATTGTTCCACAGCATCTGGAATGTCAGAAAGTGTTCCTCCGGTGTCACTCCAGATCCTTGCCCAGCAGGGAAATATTTAATGTGACCTCACACTGTGCAACACAGAGTATGAAAACATGAAAGATCATTTTATATTTATCTGTTGAGTGGTGAGTGAAAGTTCACACCTAGTGAGATGGACCCTCCAAGCCGTTTAAATTTGTAACTTTTAGGTCTGACTATTAGCGTAGAAATTAAAATGTTCAGCCATATTACTCACACACACACGTACACACACTTCATTTGTATATTTTTAACTTTTTCACTTATTCTGTTCGTCTTTGGAATGGCTTTCAATGGTAAATCAGGGACAGAAAAGCTATTTGCAACCCGTCAGACAGTGTCAGACCAGAGGAATGTTTCAGTCAGTGTAGGAGCTGTATTTATGTCCACAAATGAAAGGCTATGAAATTCCTGATGTGTTAAACAGCTGGTCCCCTCCGGGTTTTCCAGTAGTGCTGTGATTTTGTGTACAAATTGCACTAAATCCCTGGTTTTGGAGATTCAGCAGATGCACTCAAATATGTTTTTCTTCTTTTGAGCATGGAATTACAGATACACCGAGGTTTGACACCATGGCAAATCCTTAGTAAATAATACTGCATGTGAACAATAAATCTCAGATTGTTTAGGCCAATGTACTGGTTAACTCAGTTGGATAAGCATGATGGGAGCTGTAGTTCATAGCAGCTGGGATGCCCACTGATGGAAAAATAGGACAATCACAGGTTTATGGCTTTTTAATTAACTTCTGTTTGTGTTTCAAGCTGTGAGGAGAGGTGTGAAAAAGGGCATAAACTCTTACTGAAGTCAAAGGGACACCATAGGCACCCAGAGAGATTAATCTCATCATCCTTGTCCCCCTAGACCTGCAATGTAAAACATTGCCATTTTAGAGAAACTGCAATGTTTACATTTCAGGCTTAAGACTGCCCCTAGACGCTGTCTATCAGACAGCCACTAGAGGCACTTCCTGCTGTTCCACGGAGGTTGACTGTGAAATGACGCTGGACATCCTCACCTTAAGGACATCCAGCATCTTCAAATCCCAGAAAGGAAGGACTAATGCACGGGCACGCACATTAGTTTCCCCCTCTGCACTGACACCTGAGGCGACGGAGACAGAGCCAGCGACAAAGGACCTTGGTACTGGAAAGAGGTGAATGATTAAATAGTTTTAACACAGTTTTGTATCCTTACAGTAAAGTGTTCCTTTTACTAACTGGCCACGAGCCTGAGACGGGGTCAAAACGTTTAATTGATTTTGAATTCAGAACAATTCATAATACAATTCATAATATATATGCACCATTTTCTAAATAGAATGTGGATTGTCACAGTTCTTAACAGATGTTTCTGTGTGGTACGTTTTTAGAAACAATATATATATATTTTTTTAACCCAATATAAGATGAGATCTGTTGAATAGGTTCCGTGAGACCAACGTGGGCTGATAATCTAGTTATATGTTTCGTTTTTTTCAGGAATCATTTGAAAATAATATTTGCTTAATAATAGCAGAGCACGCCTCTTCCTTTTACAAAACCCATAAAATGAACAGAGGGTAATCAGAACACATGCCAAACACCTTTTTTTTTTTTTAACGAAGAATGTGAGGAAATTAAACATAAAATTGTGCGTTTCTGAACTTTTCATGTAGCTTTAAGTGCAAGACAAAAAAAACAAAAACTAAACCTAAAACAGATATAAAATATATATTTTTAAAAAGCACGAAACATTAAACTCATACCTACAGTTTACTTGTTACTGATTTTACTACTTTTGTTGGTCAAACATTTTATAGGCTGCTCGGCATATCATTCATATTAATGAGGTAGAATAGAAAGGTTATGATACTAGAACCAATGGATTTTCTGGATACGATGTTCCTCAAGTCTCCAGTTGGACAGCCAATATCAAACCAGTGTTGAGAACAAGCTCCTTACCAATAGAGTCTTGGCCAAGATGTTCTCAATGAGTCTAAAGTCATTCCGCAGCTGTTTGTTCTTGGAACTCGTGCCCTCCATTTCTTCATCAGCATGAAATCGGAAGAACTGAGATTCATCTTTAAACTCGCTTTTCTCCAAGACTAAAAGTAAAAACAAAGAACAGATATTGTATTTAGCGTTTTTGTTTGATTATAAGAAAGCGCATGCTGCATACTGCATAGCAGCCAACTTTGTAAGATTGTAAACAAAAACCCATTTATAATTCACTAAACATGTGGCAATACGATAAAACAAGAATGCAATAATATGTCCAACACCTCTGCTACAACAGCAGTGTCAAACCTTGTCCATCCAGCTGTTGATGTCATAATTATGCACCTATCAAAACGTCTAGGTTAAAATGGAGTCATATAAGTGCAGCATTTTTACCACAGGTGGAAGAGCATAGGGTACATCCCTCTAGCCTGCATCTTGATTTTTGCATCCTTAATATGCGGGATATAGCAATGTGGCATATTTTTTCCCAATCCCTTATCTCAAGTCTTCCATGGTGCTGAACGTTCCTTAAAATTGGACATGGTGTAGGTCTACCCCAAACCTGGATATCCTGTAGACCATTATTCAAAAAGAAAGGAATGCACACCAACTAATACAATAATGTATATCTATATATATTTTATTACAATACAAATCCAAGTCTCACATAAAAAATGTAACAGTGACCAAATAGGCAAAAAAGTTTAACAATATATTTACCAAAATTCCACAAGCCTATATGGGCAGAAACATGAGTCACAAATAATCCCCCAACGTTTCGGCTCCTCCTGGTAGCCATCAAGCTACCAGGAGGAGCCGAAACGTTGGGGGATTATTTGTGACTCATGTTTCTGCCCATATAGGCTTGTGGAATTTTGGTAAATATATTGTTAAACTTTTTTGCCTATTTGGTCACTGTTACATTTTTTATGTGAGACTTGGATTTGTATTGTAATAAAATATATATAGATATACATTATTGTATTAGTTGGTGTGCATTCCTTTCTTTTTGAATATTTGTTATATTGGTATTGAAGGGAGTACCTTCTTGGAATAGCACCCATAATTGTGGTAGCAATTATACTAAGTGTCTCTCCACATGTTGTATTTTATATCCTGTAGACCATACCATAACCCAAGCTTGGACCTTCATCCAAACCTGGACATGGCGAAGATGGCCCCTATACCCAAACTCACGTTGCAGACAGAATTCATAAACCAAACCTGGCCATGGTGTAAAACGTACCATAACCCAAGCTTGGACATGATGCACACTGTCCCTTTATCCAAACCTGGACACGGTGAAGATGATTCCTATACCCAAACCTGCTCACATTGCAGACAGAATTCATAACCCAAACCTAGACATGGTGTAAAACGTACCATAACCCAAGACTGGCATGGTGCACAGAGTCCCTTATTCCAACCGTAGACATGGTGCAGACAGAATCTATAACCCAAACCTGGACATGGTGTAGACAGAATCCATAACCCAAACCTGGACATGGTGTAGACAGAATCCATAACCCAAACCTGGACATGGTGTAGACAGAATCCATAACCCAAACCTGGACATGGTGTAGACAGAATCCATAACCCAAACCTGGACATGGT
Organism: Pelobates cultripes; assembly: GCA_933207985.1. Taxonomy (NCBI): domain Eukaryota; kingdom Metazoa; phylum Chordata; class Amphibia; order Anura; family Pelobatidae; genus Pelobates; species Pelobates cultripes. The sequence goes on from OW240917.1 coordinate 245,813,146, forward strand.
GTGGACAATTATTTAACTCAAACTTGGCATGGTACGGACAGTTCCGAAATTCAAATCTGGCTATAGCATGGAAATTCACTTAACCAAAATTTGGAATCTAGGTGGACAGTCCCCAAACTCAAATCTGGCCACAGGAGAAGTCCAGACAGTAACTCCCATGACATAATTTATGGTTGCTTAGCAACTTAAATGTAGAACTAAGTGCAAACCTCAACTATAACAGTAAAAGACGACTTTATTAAACATGAGTGTAATGACACTGCACAAATTTAGCAGCATCACACAGTAAAAAATTTCCCCTTAACCATGAGAAACATTTTGCAGATGGCCCTTTACTGGCATCCTATAAAAAAAAAAAAATGCTAAGGATGGACATTGCAATTTTGAACAGATTGAGCAGTCTTTAACAAGTGATTCCATTTGATCCAAAAAAGTAATAAATACAGGCTGTGTTTATACCCATCACAAGCCCACAAATTACAGAGCAAGTGCTGACCACATGTCTTGGATCGTGGACATTGCACAGTGCTATCGAACCACGCAGCCAAAAGAAGCTAAAAAAAGTACAAGCAAATGAGAGAGAATCATAAAAAAAGTCTAAAATACTAGGATGAAAACTGGCACCAAAATATTTAAATTGAAATTCCATCAAGCAGGAGAAGAACTTTAAAGACCAGCAGATGATAAACAGAGTACATAGATCGTCTGGTAATCAGAGGACCTTAAATGGTCAACAGTTTGTATCAATCTCTAGGTGTCCGAGCTTTCGTTGTACTCACTATCGCCTGCAAATATTTGGCATCAAAAAACTAAGTTAACGAAACAGAACACAATAATATTCTGCATGTTAAATGCTGCAGTGTTTCTTTTAAAATAAATGTACCTTGCTATAAAATTATTATGCTAGTAATAGAACCCTTACTTATTAAGTGATCTTGCATAGCGAGACCACTTAATGTTATCTCACATATATATTATTATTCTTATTATAGCCAAATTTTCCACCCTAACACCTCCCACAGTTTTTACACTACATAGACCGTAATATACCGAAACGTGCGGATTGTTCCCGATTGGATTGCTATTACTTTGTGCAACGTTTTGCCGAATGGTTCACGGAATATCGTCGTTCTTGTGGCAAAATTGGTCCCATAGGAATAAATGGCAAAATGTTCAAAACTAGAGTGGGAGCTGGCAAAAGCTGAAAAATCAGGGCATGATTTCTAAACTGCCACCACTCCCTCATTTTCAAGCCCACCTACACAAATCTTACATCAAAACGTTCTGCCACTAAACATGTCCACGGCTAAGCCATAGTCCTGATAGATTTCACAATATGACCATTTGTTTGCAACTCACGCTGTCCATTGACTTTCATTGAAACTCCACTCTAGGCAGCTCAAATTTGAAAGGCAGTTTCTAAACTGCGACTGTGCCTTCATTGTTAATATTTCAGAGGCATACTATGCATCAAAATGTAGGTCTGGGTCTTGCGATTCTCACAATATAACGCTCTTCGCTCTAGGATTTATAGTTTTTCAAACACGACCGTTTGAAAATGGCAACCGCCAAAATACTCTGACCTGTGCCAGGCTGGAGCAGCAAGTGATGTAATAGACAGGGCCATTTGTACACCTGCTAATGTTTTTATCAATGTATCGTTTAATGTAACTGTGAAGCACTTTGGGCAACAACGTTGCAATTAAATGTGCTATATAAATAAATAAAAGTTGAAATGCATTTCTCACTCTATCAAGCTTGCCATGTGCACTTTTTAAATTTGATCAATTGGTTAGTGTAATGTTTACTATCCTTACTCACTCCAAACACTCCACACAGTTACTCTGCCCAGTCCAACCTTTCCACAGTTACTCCAGCCACTCCAACCACACAACAGTTACTCCAGCCACTCCACCCAGTTACTCTGCCCACTCCATAAAGTTACTCTGCCCAGTCCAACCTTTCCACAGTTACTCCAGCCACTCCACCCAGTTACTCCGCCCACTCCTGTTGTAGACTACTGGTGGAGGCAAGAACACTTCACACAATTTCCCCAGAAATTGTAGCTTTTCTAGTTTTATTTAATAGTCTCTTGTATAAGGTATTGCAGGTATAGATATAAGTGTTCTAAAGTTTACATAAAAAAAAAAAAAAAAGAAAGAAAAGATGACAGTTAGAAATACAAAACCTAACAAAATCACCACCGAAGGGCATTATATATTAGACGGATGCACAAATTATTTCTGACTGGAACATCCAAAACAAATACCTTCTAATAGAAGCCTCAACAAGTTGATCTGTTTGGGATTCACCTCTGGAGTCTTCTTCAATTAATAAGACTTCACAGGTAAATCCCGGACGGATCGATTAGTTCATGTATACATCAAAAGGAATATAAACTTGTTCGTACCAGCTAAAAAATAAATTGTGCACAAATCTTTTATATACAACAAAAACTAGTGTGAATTGTAATAGCCCTGCCAGATGATATGCCTGTGCCTCACTTCAAGGATCACTATCGGGTCAGGAACACAAACATGTATTTCTGATCCTATAGTGGTAAGCCCACCGTTTAGGTGGCTTGTCCCCCCTTAACCCCCTTCTAAAAGTTTAAAACTCACCTTATTTCCAGCGCCACGCGGGTCCACCCCCTTTGTGACATCATTAAAATGGCTGATTTTATTTTAGCCAATCCAATGCTTTCCCATAGTGAAAAGAAGCATTGCTTTAACCTGTTCGGTTCCTTACCATGATGCATGAAGCCATTGTTACACAGTCCGATACCAAGTGTGACAGCTTCCTCTCGAGTCTGACAATCTCCCTAAAAACAAAACAAAGATGCAAGTTACTCTTCACTCAACTCAAAGATCGGAGTTGCTCAACTTTCTTGTATTACGAACAAACACACACTGCTCTAAAATTAGTTAAGTGAACACATTCCAAATAATTACTAGATTACGACCCATTAACACATACTTTTTCTATGCAACTATGTAAAAAAAATGTGTGTTTATTCTCCGCAGGAATAGGCTAGACAAAGGAAATATAAATATTTAAAAAAAAATAAAAAAATTTTAAACACTTTTTTTTTTCATTGCAGACACATTATTGTAGCTAAATATAGACATTCCTCTTTTATAAACAATTAAGGATATTGTTGGATCTAAGTAGCGCTGCCGCAGGAAGCCAAGCTCGTTCCTCGAAGCATGTTATTTGCAGTAGATGAATATAATAACAATGAACAAATCTTCATATGCATTCCTATTTTACTAAAAGAACTCCGAAAATGTTCAAAAGAGAGGAAGTCATTTATTTTGCTAATTTTCCTTAAATTGTTTTCAGCTTCAAATAAGCTTTTGTGGAATTTTAGCTTGGAATGAAAGATCGGGTGATTGTGTAGAATGAACATTTGGATGTAAGCGAAGAATTCTTGCGCACATTCGCCAAGAAATGTCACATCATTAAATGTGACAGAGATGTCACACTACTTGGACCAAAATATACAGATCTGAGGCCAAAACTTTAAATTTTATCATTGTGTTAGATTATGACACACTGCTAAAGGAAATCTGCCATAAAAATAACATGTTTGTCATTTAGAACATCATAAATATCAGGCTGATGGAAGGTTACTGAAAAGTCATTAGAAAGGGCCCTAGTTGAAAGGGAAGCAATTTACCCTTTGATTAAATTAGGGGTCTTGGGTCAGGTTTCTTTTAAGCTTAGGGCATGCATCGAAGATTGGAGGAAGACGCATTCTCCTAATTCAGCCCCTCTACCTTTACTGATATGCCAGGAGAGGAGCTGAGAAGTAAGAATCACACTGTTTATACAGCTCCTTCTTCAGCATTAAGTATTGAGAAAGAGTCTGAATCTTTAAATGGTAGCTACTGTCTACAAATCTAACTGATCTCGAGCACAAAAACAATGTAATTTTCATGATCGTTTCCCTTTAAACATTGTTTACATTAACCAGTGTAGATGATAAACACATGAAGTAGCTGTATAACTACAAAGAGATCCTTAGAAAATATCACAAATGATGACAGACAAAATCATGCCAGTTACCAAGGTTGCCCATTGTTCTACAGGATGTAAGGTATCTGGTGGTACTTCTCGGGAAAGAGACTTGTCAGCTAAATCTTTTCTACAAATATGATTACAGCTACAATAGTCTACAAGGTTTATACTCTTCCATACTTTTGCCTGTGGAAGTAATTATACTTTACCTGTCAGAGACAGACATGGGCCAGACACGATCCCAAATGGACCAAAGCTCCTATAAATTGAAGCAGTCCCCAGGGACACCTACCATCAGGGAGTGTTTATCATAAGATGATCAACACTAATTATTCTTTAGAAGTAGTTTCCTAAGAGTTCCAACATTCCAGCAGGTTCTGGAAGTTCTACCAAAATACGGCTGTCTAATAAAGTCCTGCCAACTGCTTTTACAATTGACAGTTTCGCAGGATGAAGTTGTGGAAGTGAGTCCCATGATCCATGGAACCAGAGAAGAAGGGCTCATTTTACCACCTTCACCATTGTGTCAAAAAATGACTGCTTTGCTCAGGGGTCAATTCACAGTGTCCATTCATCTGATATTAGACTAAAGACCTCATGGTCATCTGTAGTGATGTCCCGAACGGTTCGCCGAACGGTTCACGAACGGTTCGCCATGGACTCATCATTGAGTAAACTTTGACCCTGTACCTCACAGTCAGCAGCCACATTCCAGCCAATCAGCAGCAGACCCTCCCACCGAGTCCCTCCCACCTCCCGGACAGCTCACTAAGAATGCAGCTTCAAAATGGATGCTGTCCAGGAGGTGGGAGGGTCTGGGAGGGAGGGTCTGCTGCTGATTGGCTGGAATGTGTCTGCTGACTGTGAGGTACAGGGTCAAAGTTTACTCAATGATGAGTCTCCGGCAAACTGTTCGTGACGAACCGTTCGCGAACCGTTCGGGACATCACTAGTCATCTGTACTCATTTGTAGAGGAAGTCCAGAAAAGCTTAATCAACCTCTTTCTATGGACTTAACGGATGTAATGGATCCACATGTGCAGATAACCTAATCTAGACTTTGTTAACTTGTAGCTCATCTTTTCATCTACAAATTCTACCATTGTACAACAGAAAACTGAAAGCCACCACATGGTTCCCTCCACTCTGATATTAGATGTGCTCATAGTAAAATAAAAATTACCTGAAATATCAACCAGTCCACAAGTTTACTGGCCGGAATGACCGATTTGTAGGTCTTCAAATGGTAATCTCGATCTCTAAATAAACAAGAATCAAAACAATATTACATTACTTATGACAAACTAGTTACTGTTATATCACAACTAAAACAAACAAAAGGACCATAAATAGGTTACTTTGTAATTGTTTTAACAAAAGGAAGATTTAATTTCCTGCATATTGTCCACCTCTGGTAAAAAACAAAAAGTAGCAAAGACGACCATTGATTTTTTTTATGAGATTCAATTTTTTGGCAAATTCTTTTATGGTTAAATTTTAATAACAAAGAATGTAAAAGTCTTTGGGCAGTGAGTATGCTTGGTAATAAATGTATAACAATATGAATTTATGTTTGGGTCAACCATTATATTAACAAAAGGAAGTTTGACTTTATTTATGGCTGTATGTGTTAAGGGGAACTTTTCGAATATCTTAAAACTTTTATGATCTCCGTGACCCATGCTACAACTGTATAACAAAATGAAATGAAAAGTCCCACTATAACAGTCTTCTGAGATTTATAGTTGTCTCTACAGAATTGGGGAAAGTAGTATCACAGTACCCAGTTTCTTGTGGAGAGTTACCTGTGCCTCTATAAAAACCTTGCGGGCCAACTGATCTAGTGTCGGGACACATTTTGCATGGTAGATCCACTTGGATAGACTGAGAAATGTTATACATATTTATAATGTAAAAATAATGTATATACTAAACAAGAGAGAATCTTCGCTATGCTGATCTCTCATAAGCAGTTTTAACGGATACGTACAGCTAGCTTTTGCTTTATAATAAAAAATTGAATATATCTCTTGCCGAATGGCATAAGCAAATTTTTTCAATTTTGAAATAAGAATATTATCTAGTCAAGGACATAAAAAGTAGCCAGCATTCAGATTATCTAATTAAAAATTCAACAGAAATAAATAAAAAAAAAAAATAAAAATAAAAAAAAATTCAACATTCTTATCTGCCCGTTCGAAATTCTATTGGTAGGAACACATAATTCCCCATATTGGCAGAAATTCTCTAAAGTTAGAGGAATATTGCAAGATTTTCTGCCCATGTACTGTGAAGTTAAATGGCAAATATAAAGGGACACTTAAGGCATTGTAACAGTTTCATCTCATTAAAGTGATTGTAGTGCCTGGAGTCCCCAAGACATTTCTCTGCTCAGTGTTCAAGCAGATTTTGAATGGTTTAACGCTAACCAAGAGTTCACAGCAGCCCCGGCATCTCTGTGCTGCTCGAGCATATGAGCAGCAATGGATGTCAGTGATTTGCCGAGTGTGAGAACTGACCATTCTCTGCCTATCACAGTCACCCCAATGCCGGTATGAATTAGTATGGCTAATGCAGAGTGTAATGTCAATTTTAGCTAGATCTGAAGTGGGGGCCGGTTATGAATGGCCTGAGACTCTCGTAAAGTTAAACCATTTGAAAACGGATTAACACTGAATGGAGTGACGGCACCAGGGGACTCCAAACACTGTAATCATGTCAATAAGATGAAATGGTTATAATGCACAGAGTGTCCCTTTAAATATAATCAATGAGTTAGTGCATGGCTCAATTTTTATCTACTATTTGATTAATAAAAGTACATTTACTGGCATCACAACAGTCTCTCGTAAAAAAACCAAAGGACTGAACATTACGAGAAAACCAACTCACAGTGCTGTAAAAAAGAGGGCCATTAGCAAACTGTGCTTTTTCAGAGGTTGTGATGGCTTGTAAAAATTGTATTTAGCAGAATATACACAAAGCAGCCATTGATAAAAAAAAAAAAAGTTACATATCGCACACATGACTGTTTTACAAATCCTATAGATAATGTTGTATTGTTTACCCCTCTGTTACAAACAAAGCCAGCATTCCACCAGACCTAAGGCAGTACAAGACATCACATTTCATAGTACCTAAGGCTGTAATCAGGAATTTATTTTATTCTGCAAAGAGCCTGGACCACAATTATTTTGGGAAAAGCGAAAAAAAAAAAAAAGTTAAATTCCAATAAATTAACACACCAACTACTATATCTGCTGCTACTTATGGTACATAGCTTAACTATGACCTTCGGGGAGATGAACATGTCCATTAAGTCACAGGTCAACAGCCTGAGGCCCAAGGTTCAATTCATCTAGTCAGAGGGCAAAGGTGAAAGTTCAATGGTCAAACTTAAAAATAAGTCTCTACGACTGATCTTTAAAACTGCTGAAAATCGAAATTAAAATGCCTGACAAAGGAAAATATGCCAAGGAAAAATAATGAGTAATGTTTCATTAAATTAGTTTCTTCGGTCTTCAAGAAGATTAATATATGTTGTTTTATGCATTTAAATAACCAAAGCTAACCCACATTAAAAAAATGAGATAATTTTACACAAAATCAGCAATATTTTGAACACAACTGGGTCGTGACCGTTTGTTTAATGTAGAATTATAGCATTAGAGCTTACGCACTCACATTACAGGCCCTACCCTCCCCCCCCCCAAAAAAAAATGTCAGGGGGGAAAAAAACAAGCAATAAATAAATATTCCTTTGTGAATATGTAAGAATTTTGTGAGTGACTGTACTGGATTGCAAAATATAAATGGTGTGATTGTAAAAATATTCCAGTTCCTGTGATATGCTAAATTTAGAATTGATGTGTAGGCTTCTTACTGCAGACTACATTTATCATAACATTCAACCAATATTTTTCTAATTGTATTTGTTTACAGACGCATGAGTTGTGACAATAGTGGACAAAAGAAAAAGCGACAATGTTCTTAATTACAGTAACATTTAAAAATTACACTACAGACATCTTAACAGTTCCGTGAGTCTCCCACATTTTAATAGCGGTTTCCTGACGCCCACAAATTATATAAAATATCCCTGAAACCTCTCTCACTCTCTCTTTCACACACACAAACACACACGAAGCTAATTTATTGAAACATTACACATATTATGTATGTCAGATTGTGCGTATGTGTGATTTCCAGGATTTTGTATATAATTTGCGGGCCACCCAATGGGTATGGCTGAACAGGGGCCCGGCCAGGCGCAGCAGGCCTTTAAGAGCGTGACCAGGTCCCTGTAGTATCTGCCGGCTGGGAGAAAGTGACAGCCTGTCACTATCCTTCCAGCTGCAAAAGAGAGTGCTGTGCGAGAGGCAAGGAGGAGGCAGTGGCGGTGCACACATGCAGCCTGGGGAGGAGAGGCAGAAGTAAGCTGCTGCAGACCCTCATGCTCACTCCCATCAGCCTACGCCAGCATCACCAGGTCCCCAAGCAAGCCACCCTCCTGGACACAAAAGATAAGCCAACACCTTGATTCAAGGTATGTACATGTGTTCAGGTGTGTACATGTGTCAGTGTGTGTTAATAGTGTGTGTAAATAGTCTCCCTGAAATTAGTTTTTGCATGATGGGTTGTCTGACACTATACAACAGAAAACAACATCAACAGATTATTGCAGTGGTTATGGTGTAAGAAGTCTTCCAATTTTTTTTTTCACACCATTTACAATAAAATGTGTACAATAGAGTGTTCCATTATGATTAATGTAATATTTAATATTGTCTTTTGGGTAAATCAGAATGGCAGTATTTTTCTATGAAATCTGGAATATTAACCGTTAGGGAATGATTTTTATGGCCACGAGCAAATAAACTTAATAAGATCTGAATAAGAAAAGAAAAACAATAAATACAACTTGCTAGATAATGTGTTCTGCGGTATTAAGGAGAGGCCAGCTTATGAAAAACATTGGCACATCGAGTACAGTTGAAATATGCCTTTTAAAAGCAAAAAATACATTCACTGCCAAACCTCAGACTATTTTGAAATCAAATGAACTCGCAACCATTTGGAGTTCTAGTACATCTGGAAAAATAACCTGATTTCACAGTTCTCAGTAGAATATAAAACAGAAAAGAAAATATGAAAAAGTGTTCTGTCATTTATTCTCAGTAACTTATTTGTGTTACAATGAGGAGAGCCCCCATCGGCAGTTAGAAGTGCCTACCACCTAACTTTGGGAGGTAGGAAAGTGCAAAGATGGAAAGGTCTCAAAAAGGAGGATTGTCAACCAGACATACGTGCATGATGAACCAACTGTGCAGGCTACTCAGAGAATGGGGAAATCACTGTTGAGCAGGCAAAAATGCCAAGTGGTCATTTGTCTGACCATGAGTTTCTGTAGTATCACATGAAGCAGGTCATCAGAGAAAAAAATATATGGATAGCGGACACTGGACCTGAATCTAGACTGTCCTGCGGCCTCTCTTGGTGATCGTTTGCTAAGTTACTGTGTTACCGGAAGTGAAGGGTACCCAGTTATGGCAATCCAACCCACATGCCTCTGACTATACCTAGCACAAAAATATATTCTAGAACTTTGTTTAAAAAGTAGTGTCCATTTATTTAGGTGCCCAAAGTGTATAACAGCAAGGTATCGATCACTGCAACAGTCTGTTGTACAGTTTGGGCACCTGAATATGGAAACTTTCAAAAGGGAAATACTAGAATTTTTTTTTATACTTCCCTGAATATATACTGGTTTGGGCAGAACCGGATTCCTTGTACCATAGGTGGTTGGTAGGTGCTGATATTATTTCTTATTTTGGAGTTAAACCTAGCACAAGTCCAAAGGCACTGGGGCAGAGACGTTGTAAACAGCATGTAACTCTACAAGTATGCAATGGCAATCACGACAACAAAGTTAAAAAAAAAACCACAGAAATAATTAACAAGAAATGAATTGCAGTTTATATTACAATATTTAATATGGACTTCCTCCAATATTATTAATTAATATTCCTCCAATTCCTCCTATAACTGTGCAATATTCAACATAAGAATTAAGAATATTAACTAACCATTATATATTGGGTAGCTCGAGGTGTGGCACAATGGCAGATCCCATAAGGCCAAACTACAGTTGAGCAAATCCCATCACCCCCCCAACAAAAGCAGGGGTGCCTAAAATGTAGAATGCTGGCAAAGCATCATGAGAGTTGCAATGCTACACCTAAGGGTCATCCTTACCCAAAATTATTTGTTTATTATGTATTGGTTTTTAGAAGTCTTTTAACATAGTAAGAGCTTGTTCAATAAGCAGTTGTGGAACGTTAAGAGCCAAGGCCCAAAAATTAACCCACGATAGTCATCAAGAGCAAACCTAGGTGTGAACACACGACAAGTCACAATTGTTTAGAAATATTTGTAAAAAAAGGAAAATAAGTATGTGTTTTTAAAGTATATTTTACTCAGTAATAATCATAACAAAAACTGGGTTTGTTAATATGACAGAGTTAGCAATCCACTTGCCAGATGAGATAAAAAATAATACATCTTTCTGATGATTATTTAAGGAACTCAATACTAGAGGGAGGAAGCTGAGCTTATTTGAAGTTATGACCGCATTTCCTGCCATGAAGGTTCTTGCAGCAGAGTGTCAGAAAACAGCTGTTCAAACGCAATGTCATGCACTCCTCTCTCAAGCACTTTTATAGAACATTTTACATTCTTATCGTTCGGAATACTTTCAACTGTCAAAAACCATTAAAAGAGCACACTAAGTTCCGAGACCACTTCAAGTTCCGAGACCACTTCAAGTTACTGAAGTGGTTTTGGTCTATAGACCCTCTCCTTTTTCTCTGTTAATACAAAACAATGTTGTTTCTGGAAATCAGCAGTTTACACGTTTCTAAACAAAGCTTCTAGTTACAGACATATAGAAGTACTTTGATTTCCAAAGGTCATCATATCTGACTTCATCACACACTTCACGATTTCTGTAAGAGACATTGGACTGGACAAATGTCATCAAAATGAATTACTTATTCGGATGCAGAGAGCAGACTGTTTGGGCTGGGGAATAAAGCAAGATTTTAGGGCAATGTTTAACTTATTGAAGTTGTTATGGTGCCTTGAGTCCACAAGCGACATTTCCCGCACCCTTGTCAAACAAACAATTATCTTATCATTTAGCAAGGATACAGTGTCCCTTGAAGTGTGCAACCTCACCCTTAATCACTCTATGGCGAAAACGGAGGCACTATACTGTGTTGCACCAAGCAGTGATTTGTTGAAAGCATCTTTGCCATTCAGTCACCAGGCTGTAATTACTAAAGGACACTGCGTCCCTGTGAAAATGTAAGATAATGCTTTGAGAGACAGTCCCTTTAAACATCATGCACCATAACCACTTCAATGAGCTGAAGCAGTTATGTTGCAACAGTGTCCTTTTAAGCAAGAATTACATTTTTAAAAGGACATTCCAACTTTTATTTATTTTTTTAAAGAAATATATTGAATTTTATTCCATAGTCCCCAAAACACACTTTTTCTCTTTGCTAATTTTTCAATATGGGTTCCATAAGGAATCCTTTAAACCATTTGGTTTAAAGGTCACATTTCCTATATTCCATGGATCAGTCTTTGTCCGATTGTGCAGTCCTATAAAACATCTTAGGACACAAAATAATGTAAAACATATTTAACAAGTGGCCATTATTGTAAATATTTGATTGCTTTAACTCCTCCAGCCCTCGTGTAGTTCAGTTTGCCGATGATGCTAGTTTGGACAAGACGCAACGCTCTGAAAAAAGCCAGCCCTCTTTCCACTGGCAACAAATCATGAACCTTCATAATGTGTCTCTCAGTGCAAGACAAAAATGCAGTAATGTTTTCCAGTATTCTGAAAATCACAGGATTTTCAAAATTCATCAAACATTTAACACCCACGATTTCATTCGCTTCCTGTATACCGAATTCCGCTACGAAATACCTCTCATAAGTCACATAATTTTACTTCTGGAATCAAAGGCAGGAATAAAACAAAACACTTAACTCAACAAATTCCTTATTGCTCATTATTGAAAAAGTTGGATCCTTGGTTAGGATGACATACTGTTCATAATATATGCATTAAGAAATAAGTCCATAGTAACTCTGTGCTGAGGCTCAAATAACCCGAGGATAGTGGAGTATCATTGGGTTTGAAGAGTTCAGAAATATCCAGAGGACTATGGGTGTTCAAGTGCAGCAATGACAGCAGAGCTACTCGTCAGCCATTTTTGAGTTCGACTGATGACTACTGTGCAATTTAGACCAAAGTGTGATGACTTTCGACTGTGTGTTAAGAAAACTTGATATTTCACAATGAGTGACGAGGTTATATATCCTTTGCAATATACTTAGAATGTTCCCTTCTCATTGGCTGCTAAAATGCGGCACTTTACTTTGTGAGCCTCGTAAGCTCCCGAACAGTAAATGAGGTGGGAATGTTATAGGCTTTTATGGTCTCTCTGCTAAATGCAGCAGACTAAGTAAAATGTGTTCATGTACCAGGTGAAGCAAAGAGCTGGAGCAGAGGGGAAGTTAAAACAGTATGGCATACTTTGCAAATAAAAGGAAAATTAACAACAACAAAAATAGAGCACCAGGTCATCATAAATGCAGCCTGGACGTCTAGTCTCTTCACACAGGAACTGGATATTTATTGAGATGTCTGTAGCTCATGCCATTGAGGAGTTGAATCTAGCGACATGAGCTGTTCTTATGCTAATAGGTGCCTGAAAAACATGATCTCATATTGGGATTAGAGAAAGGCCAATGACCACGGTCACGCAGTCACTTGTAAACAGGATGAGCTCACATACCCATCGATTTCTCCAAATGCATTCATCAAGAAGTACCACTAGGTTTAATCAGAATTTTTATTGTTATCAAATTGGCATCCTTAAACTTGAGAAAATCTGAGATATTCTATAGTTACTGGGGCAGTCTGGAGAAAATTAGGAATGAAGGATTAAAAACCATAGATGTTGCTAGGGGGAAGCTTTGGGGACTAAGGTCCTGGATCTCCACAGTTTGTGCAAGGAACAAGTGACTGTCAGGAAGGGGCGCTGGGGAACAGAGGTTTGCAGAACACTCCTCTATTAGTTACGTAGTGCTATGGGATTGCTGGATGTGCAGTGTGTGCTTGCTTCTGGCTATACTTTTATCAAGATCCTGGAGAGCATCAGCAGAAACATCAATTGAGTTTAGACATATCTTTAAATCTCCGTCAGGGTAGGGGTCATCGAATTTTCCTTTGGGCTCGAGCTCCAGGTGTTTCTGGAACCTAGCATGCCCCGGTTAAAAACAGAAACAGGAGCCCAGAGGACCCTGGTACATAATATCCCACTAAACAGAGGTCCATGCTTTAGCAATGGACTATCAGTCTTTCCTCTGGTACTAAGACGGTTAAAACTGATGTACCTCTACAATGGAGTTTACCATGGGATCTACTGCATGAATGGAAAGGTCAATGCTTTATGAATGAGAATCTCCTCTACCCTGATGTCATGGGGCCTTTGTACAACTGAGAAAATGAAATCTCTTTTGCACTTAGATGTCTGTCCAGACTTCCAGTCAAGTTACCAATTCCAATTCCGAGTTGGCTTGCAGCTGATACAACAGAGGTTCAGGATACCACATAGTAATTCAGAGATGGAAGCCAAACCAGAGAGTAGAAGACACACACAGAGTAGAAACATTTTTCTTGGCTTTCTCTTTTGACAATTTCCACTTTAGAGGTCAGAAATTAGTTAAGATTCACGTGTGTATTACCAAGGAAACCTGCACTATTACTATATCAAGCATTCCCAGACTATATCGTACCTTCTAAATGTCCCCCCAAATGACCTTGACCATCTTTTTTCTTTGTGTTTAGAACATATGGTGTGCGTGAGTGTATCATATAGCTCTCTGGAAAATATACTCACAGTAATGTGCATTGTATACAAGTATCAAAGAGCTCCACAGCAATAAAACTCACAGTAATGTGCAGAGTGCATGATTGTATCACAGAGCTCCACAGCAATAAAATTCACAGCAATGTACAGTGTCAATGATGGTATCACACATCTCATTCTCCACACCAATAAAACTCACAGTAATGTGCAGAATGAATGATTGTATCACAGAGCACCACAGCAATAAAACTCACAGTAATGTAAAGTGTGAACGATTTATTGCTATGGAGCTTTGAAATACAAACTCACTATTTTTAAGTTATCATTTCTTGTGAGTGGCTGACAATTTTTGAAGTTTCTTTAACTCTTTAATAAGGAGAGGGCTGTCAGCCATGATCACTGTGGCTCGTATGACAAACTGAAAGGGTTAACAATCTGAATTTATATCTTTTATTTTTGTTTTGTTAAATAACCTTGCTTTTATAGTTTCTTACAGATTTCTACTTAGCATTCTGATCTGCCCAGCCATTGTCGTTTTATCCCCTAAATTAATTGAATTTTTTAATAAAGTAAATTAGGATTGATAACCCGTCAATGTCACAGATCTGCTTAGCATGACAAAAGACTTGTTATTTGGAGAGCCTCGGGAACCGGAGCAGCCTCCCAAGGAAATAAATCCCAATGAACTCTGCTGGCCTCGTCTGTTACCCCAATCTTACGTCACGGATATTTCATGCTCCTGTGTTATAGGCCGAGATTATATTGTAGCAAATGTGATATAAAAGATCAAAGAGAGGAAGTGTCTCTGGCGAGCACATTTCCAGCTACAAATGTTCTCATCTCAAAAGAAATATCACAGTCAGGAAATTAGCATTTGTTCTGAATTACTAGACCAAGGATCTTCCCGATTATGTGGCTGTCAGCTCTATCTGCCGAAATTATCAAAGCATAGACCACCAAGTGAATCTATACTGATACGGTCCCAGCTTTCAATCTGATATCTTAACCCTGACAGTGCCAAGAACTAAGTAACGCTCCTGGCACTCCAATGGTTCCAAAATAATTTAGTGAAGGAGAGCACAAGGGTGGATTTTAAACTTGGAAACTTTGGTCAAATCTAGAGGTGTTCCAATGCCCAAAATAATTAAATTCAGTTAATCAATACATGTTTTAGTGTAGAATTTGGCATTGAGAAGGGATTTGGTGAATTGCTGTGGTTGGAACAAAAGTGCTAGCCGGTAGAACTAATCAATGAGTTCTACATATCACAGGCCTGTACGCAACACATGTGTTGAACATGCAGCACGCAGAAGTGTAGCGTGTCCAAGTAAACATGGTGGATCTGGCAAATATAAGTGCCGCAGAACATAAGACATTGTTTAAACAGTCATTCTATATTTATACATTTAGTGTGTGTTTATTTGAAAAGGAGTCTTGCTAATTAATTGACAAAACACATTCTATGGACCTCAGACGAGTGTATGGCTGAGTTGACCCTACTGGGAACCAAACCTGCAACACTGAGGATGGAGCAACTTTAATTATGCGAATTTCAAAACGGAGCATTGTTTTCTTTAAAATGGGAACGGCCTTTATAATATTGGAAGAGAATGGGCAATAGCCTTGTAGATTTTACTTCGAGCATCACGCCTGCGTACATTGTAGAAAACTCATCACTGAAATATAATGCAAATACTTAAATTCTTCTACCCCAGATTAGATTAAATACACACAAAAAAGTATGATTAGGGCCCCCACGTCAATAAAAGTTGGATGAGCAGATGGAAATGTAGCTCGCAAACATTTGCAGGGCCAAGGTTGGATATATCAAGACTAGGCTCACAAACTAGGGCAGGTATTTCTAACCCAGAACTTTACTTTTCATCTGTAAGTGAAACCACCATCTATTTCATTATGAAAAAAGAAGATTGCTTTTATTATAGCTTGTGTGTGTATTATTTTGTAATGCATACATTTACTTAATCGCCTCTATTTAAGGCATGACCTAGCTCACCCTTGCTCCAGCTTTAAGCACCACTTATCAGTAAAACAAATTGGCGCAAGTTGAATGTTTGAAACCGAATCAGAACGTGTTTTTCAAAACCTGCCACTTGCGAATTAAATCATGAATGTGCACTAGTTCTCAAATATCTACATGGTCTTTTTTGCTGACTTAAAAATGGTGGCATCCATTGTGCAATGGTAATCTACATTCAGTAGATGAAAATAGAAGTAAATCTTTATTTTGAATCCTAACAATTGATCACAGGGTTTTTTTAAATCCATATTAGACATAGACATTAGACACATAAAAGAAAAAAAGGCCCAATCTTTTAAATAATCAGATATATTTCCAAAAAGCAAAGAAAATTTATTTAGCGTTAAAAAAAAAAAAAAAAACCATATGTTGTGTGAGAAGTTTTATATAGAATATATAGTATTATATATTATATAGTTTAACCCTACATTCCAAAAGTATCTACCACATGGGCGATAAGGCTAGGGGCATACATGGGGGTGTTTTAAATTCAGCAGCATCCCTGATCACTTGCAAACCAAACTAAACAGATTTAAAGAATCCCACGTAAAAGAACAACAAAAAAAAAAGAGGCAATTTTAACTAGATTTTAAATGGATGGTTAGAAAATAGCCTGTTTTGAATGCTTTCTATTTAACTAGTTATATTTACACCTCAATATGATTGCAAAACTAGATATTTGCTTGCATTTAACTTCAAAAATAGGACATTTGGAATAATGTCATGTTAGAATTTTGCAGATTTCTGATTAGTTTTTTTTTTTTTTTGTGGGTTGTTGTGCCTGTGTGTTATTGCCAAGTTTTGACCAAATATTAATATTCAACATGTAATTTTTCATTCTAATACAAGCACCAACATATGCACCTCGTTCAAAGGAAAAATGCTGTACCAATATGTTGTAAAAAGTTATATGGGCTATAAAAACTGAAAACCCTAGATCAGGATGTGCATGCACAATATGCATGCAAGGCTTTCCTATAGGCAAGCATTTGATTGGCTGAGAGCATCAAGATTATATCAGCGATGGAGGCGGGGTCTTTAGGTCAGAAACCTAAACATCGGTTACATCACAATAGTCGAAGGAATACATGCTTGTATCCCTGACACTATAGTGTTCCTTTAAGTTCACATAAGGTTATGCCATAACGCCATAATTACACATCTTTTCACCTTAGTAACAACGTATTTATGGGTTTTATGTATTTTAATAAACACTTGTGATGTGATGTTCAACTATTTTGGTCTCTGTGCTCTTAAAATGAGTGCCTCCTTAGTGAGACAAGAGCTATATTTGACACAGACCCCATCATTACAGGCCTCTACTGTGAAACTTACTTGACCACTGGTGTTACAAGGCTGTGCAGTCGACAGTAAAGCCTCACACCCTGTGAAATAAAACACAAAAATACTTATTAATGTTGGGATTGCCACACACAGACAAATCCATTTTGGCATGCAATGTCTAAATATAGATTTTTCACTTTAAGATGCCATTTTGTATATGCAGTTAATAATAGCAATACAACGCAGTAACAAGCGAACTTATTTTTCATTTAACAAACCTCAGATGTGACAGTGCTTGAAGAAAAAGGAACTAGGAAAGTCAAGTATATAAGATATGAAGTCAAAGCAGTCATTTAGAAATACCCATAGATGCAGCTTAATTTTTTTTTTTTTTTTTTAATTCTATATGTTTTATGGTTGGCTTCTAATAACCATATCCAAATTGTAGTCTGCTAGTAAAGCAATATGACACATTCTCCAAGTTTAAGCCTATATTAGAGAAAAGAAAATCTAGCTTACAATGTTGAGAGACTGATTGGAGACAACTGCATATTGTATATACATTGCTAAAGCAAAAAAAACAAATTATGCATTTTTTTACGTACAATTTTAACGGGCGACTTTTAAATGCTAGAAAGTTAAGGAATACCGTGCATACTCTGCTCCCCCACACGCCTGGAATGTAAAGGGTTAATACTTCCCTTCTTGGGTCAAAGTTACATTAAAACATTAAAACTACGCATTAACTCAACTAAGCTAGTAGACATATTTACACAAGGTGTTAAGGGTTTATTACACAATCGGCATTTAAACGGTTACAAACATTTTACATTTACACGGTTTGCATAAGAACAAAAGTAAGTAAATGCTAAGTTTAAGGAGTGTTTGCAAAGAAGATTTTTTTTATTGTTAACCATTTCACTGCTAGACCTTTAAACAAAAAAAAGAGAGCTTAGTGGACAAGTTTAGTATTAGACGAAATGGGTTCGAAACAATAACAGTGATTTGGGAAAATGAAAGGGAGAATAAGCACCGTATAAGGTTTTGAACCCAAATACCTTCCAAAACATTTATATATCCTGTTTCTCTTCATTAGAATGTACTCGGATGACACTGAATTCCGTTTTAAACATGGTTAACAAAATACGTCTAGAAGAGTTTTGGGAAGTCACCAAACAATGGCCATCATTGTGTAAGCCAATTTGTCTTTCTGATTTATGAATAAAACTACGGACATGATACAGCCCACTGGTGACTGGTGTTATTATAATGGATGATCGATCACGTCAAGATTAACAGTCAACCCTCAGAGACATCTGCCAATACCGTTTTATGTCCTAGTACCGGCATGACCCATTACACAGGTCTCATCTGTACATCCCATTAGAGCTAAAACAGTTCATTGAGTTAAGAGTGCACGCAAGAAAAAAGTGATCAGTTTAATGGCACGGTGACACAACGTTAAATATATGAGGACAATAGTTTGCATAATTTAACCATTTAAGCTGTCAATGTGACTACTGACGTCAATGCATTTTTTTTTTTTTTGTGTGTGGTTTAATGGGAAGCTGTGCAAATAAAAGCAGGCTTTATGAAATGTTACATGTATGGCATTTTCAAACAACTGGCTGTCAGAGTAAATAGGTTGCCTTTTATTTAATAACACTCCCGGCTTAAAGACCATGTTCCCTAAAGAGCCAAATCCTACGTGGAAACCGTTAAAGAGCACGGAAATTGTACAGTGTTGTGATTGGTGCTTTGTGGAAATAATACTGCAGGGAATGTCTATCTTTAACCTTTATGGGACCATCGATGGTCCATGCGGTCATAACATTCTGGTCTTTAAAAGAGCCTTGGCCACAAAGAAATGGACCCTAGACCTCGTAGAGTGACCTACTTTCAACAAGCACAGCTTTCCACTATATTCTTAAAAACCAGCTTTTAAGGACAGGAATTATAACTAGTTCCTAAGGAGTTAATGTCAACAGATGGGGAAATGTCTAACGTATGACCGCATACATAACAGATTACAAATGCTAAAAGACCCAAAGTAGACGTCCAAAGGCATACCTTAGACATGATATCTTCAAGTTCGCTTCTTGCTTTGTATGTGCCATCATCGTAGCGGAATCGATACAACACCTGCTCATTCTTAAACTGGTGTTTGTCGGAAACTAAAAGATAGAGTGGACCAGGGGTTAATATTCAATCAATATCAATTGCAAATAGGATTCATAATTTTTACAATTAAAGGACCACTAAAGTCACCCAGGAGAAAAGGAAATAATATATAGTCTCACTTCCTTGCCGAAAAATCTGACAACTTGCTCTGGATTAAAAACTTGGTGTTTCAATTCTACATTTTTTTTAAATCTTTGTATCTTGCACTTTAAAGGGACACTCCAGACCGCTAAAGTAGTAAAGGTTGCTGGAGTGCTTTATGAGTAAAGAGTGTTTCCTCTTTTTTTCATTTTAGAAAAATTGCAGATTTTTTTTTGTAATTTGAAGTTTATTGAATTTTTCATATTTAAAGAACATTGGGTTGGAGAGAGGGTACAGAAATGAGAGAAAAGGGAGACCGGTTGTAGGGAATCATACGGTTATTTTTACATCCAAGTACACCTATTGTTAAGACAATTACTTTAAGATTTTCGGTTCAGTACAATTATATTATAATACAAGTGCTTTATACATTTGCGTGTGATACGATCACTGGCAACATTAGAAGGGGTTTTTCCCATGTGTTTAATCATGAGTGTGCACCTATTCCTAGTTTGGTACCTTCAGTATAGAGTCTGTTTCGACTAGGGGGGGGTGTGCTTTGTTATCGTTTATGATTGAGTGGTTCGATACTCCTCTTAGTATCATTTGGTTAGTGGTCTACTCGCTACTCTGGGTGAGAGGCAGGTCGGCATCTATCTCTTATATCGTGGGTTTCGTGCATGCCACCCATGAAAATTGCAGATTTTAATAGACATTGGCACTTTTGTAAAGTATCCTTGTTACACCTTCCCTGGCTGTCAATCAAACCGATCCTTTTATTTCCTGGTTTGAGCTGCATTGGGAAGTCTATGATTGGACAGCCACAGACAGTCTGGGCTGGGGAAAAAGGTGCTTGTTTTAGATATACTCCAATAAAAAAAATATTCAAAAATAATTACATTTTTTTTTTTTTTCTTTAGGGGTAAATGTACATAAAAAAAACCCAAAGCAATAAAAAAAAAAAAATAATAATTCTCAATTGATGTTCCCTTACTTTTGGTTTTAGAGGTTTGGTCTTAGTGTGTTTTTGTATGGGGAAGGACAGAGAAGAACATGTGTGTACAGCAGCTGTACTCCCTTGATAAAGGCTACCAGGAGGAGACGAAACGTTGGGGGGTTTGTTTATTTGATTCGTGTTTCTGCCCGATTAGGCTTGTGAATTGCTGTAAATATTTATTATTTGTAGCCTGTATTGTGTCACTGACTGTTGTACTAGTTTTGTATACTTATTAGTGATTTAATAAATGTAGATGGAGATTTCTTATGTTTTTTTTTGGTGTGCATTCTTTTTTGACTTAACTATTGGTTATTTTGGTATTTGGGGGAGTACAAGTATTGAATAGCACCCTAGCATCTGTTTACTATTAATGTTTGTACTACTGAGTGTTCTCTCCATATTTTGTGTATTTTGTATATTATACAGCAGCTGTACTCTAACATGTGAGGGACATCATGACTTTTTAGAAGCACTTTCTGTATCTTTCTTGGTTGGATTTGCTTCCAATACCGAATCTCCCCTTTCAATGTTTACTTATTTCATATACTCTGCATTTTTAGAATTAACAGAAGACCAAATTGTTTGTGTTTCACATACATTTTAAGTGTTTTTCTTCCGCTACCAGGAAGCTCTGTCTATAAACAGTACAGAACGCGGATCTAAGGACTGTGGTTTATTTTCTGTAGCATGCGGGTTACTGACATTACTAGCTGAGCAAGTACATGACACACACAGCTTACTCCTCACTTTTGGGGAAATTTTGGACAGAGCCTGTTTTACACAATAATTTGAACAAGTAGAGGAAGGCAAAACCATGACTCTACAACTTTTATAAACTTGTATCAACATCAGCAAGCTGTGAATGTGAGCTCACTGACTAAATCAGTGATAGGCAACTTTGAGACCTCCTGGTGTTTAAAGCTACAACTCTTATAGCTCCCAGCCAGCCTGCTGGTTGCCTTTATAGAAGTTTAATTTAGGCAAGTATGTGGACTGATGTCAGAGGAGTAATGGATACTTAAGTCTGTCATCTCCTAACTGCCCATCTGCTCCGTCTCCTGATGTTAGACTTGCCAAAGTTAGCAGGTTTTACATCACCCTAAAAGATGTACCCCTTAAATTAAAGTTGCCATAAAGTACTTAATTTAAATCCAAATATCTCTTCGACATCTTCTGGTCACATGACTTGTTAAAATGAGCAAAAAGCCACTTCCACTTTATTCTGCAGTTTAAAGCACATTTTTCTTTAAAATGGGACACGGTAGGCACTATACTCATTTCATCTCATTGAATTGATCATAGTGCCTGGAATCCTCTGGTGCTGTCCCTCCTTTCAATGTTAAACCATTTGTGAGGAGTACAAAAAACAAGGGGAAGGAAGATAGTACAATAATCTTACTCCTGAGCGGAGATTAACCCCTAGTGCAACGGAATGCACTGTAAAACTAAACAATAAGGAAGGGAGACAGGAGAAGGGACAGTGTAAATGATAGAGTGTCCTGCAGAGCGGTAGTTGCCTTGTTATAGAGGGGTGACCTTGGGATAGGTTGGGCTTGGGGAGATCAAAAAAGAGGAAAGATAATTAAAACTTCACTTTTAATGTAAATAGTTAAAACGGGGGTATACAAACAAATTTTAGTTCAAATAACTGTTGTAAGAAATCCTCAAGTGATACAGTTACACTTCATTCAAATGACTGTTGTAAGAAATCCTCCAGTGATACAGTTACAATGCCTGTTAACAGAGTGAAAAGCCACTGTGGGAACAACAGCTACAAATTAGTAGTGTCAATAATGTATCGATGAAACAGCCACTAAAGGCTGGATTAACCATATTATAAACATAGCAGTTTCTCTGAAACTTCTATGTTTATAAAAAAAAAGCGTTAACCCTAGCTGGACCAGGCACCCAGACCACTTCATTAAGCTGAAGTGGTCTGGGTGCCTATAGTGGTCCTTTAAAAACATTTAAAGGCTAAATGGAAGGATGGCACCATGGTACTCCAGATACTATGATCACTTCAATGAAATGAAGAAGTAACAGTGAACACTGTGTCCCTTTGAAAAAAATCTTACTTTAACAAAAAAAAAAATGTAAACGAATCATGATGACTGATTTAGTTAAGTGTACACCAATCAATGTCTCATCTGTATAAAGTAAGAGGTTTTCCATCATGTTGGCACACTATACTGGATCAGAGCTTATATCTGGATTAACATCACGTTACAAATAACGGGAAGAGATAGTGCCTCTTTAAATGCATTAAATCCGTATTGATTTATACTACACGAATGACGATTGTCTCCAAAGTAGAAAAAGCCTTAAAAATAGCTGCAACAAAATTATATATATTTTTTTCTTATTTTTATAAAGAACGATTGCTCATTGATGACTAATACCCCCTATCACTGAACACAATATATTCATTTCTAGTCTTTGTTAAGGTACATTTTAAATCCAATCCCAGATATTACACTTGCTGTGAAAATGACATTCTAAGAGCACACTATTCCAGCTTTTATGTATTTGCAGTACATTGGCTTCTGTATATAATTCTCATCACAAAACAGTGTGTTCTAGCCGCAGCTTTACTTGCGTTCAAAGGCTTATAATTAATGTAGCCTGGGATTTCTTGAAAGATTCTCTACGTCACCGTGATACATTGACGACCACTTCACAAACAAACAGGGGAGGGTGAGGAACGAGAAGACTGCATACGATGCTGTGTGACATTGAATTAATCAACACATCAATTCAGTTATGAAAAATATTTAAAAATAATAACGCACAAAAAACCCCCCCAAAAAACCTACAGTTTTCTTGGGAAGGACGTGTGTTGTAATTGTGTCACAACATAAGGCTTTTAATTGAGAAGTTATTCCCCCCATGCCCAAAAACCAGAGAATTGTTCCTTAGAACAATACCTTGAGCACTATAACAACTAACATCGGAATGTTGTTGTTATGGTGCCAGGAGATCCATGGCACCAGTTTGCCTTTAGGAGTTAAAACCGTTCACTAAAAGTTTAACTCCAAAGTCTTATATCGCTGTTTAGGCCTGACCCCTGTCTTTCTGCTACAGTAATTCTGAAAACAGGAAGCCAAGGACTGCCACGGACAGGGAACGTTATCTGACACTCAGCCAATCAGCAGCTCTCCATTCATAAACACAGCTTGAGCAATATATGCACATTTCTCAAGCCACTTGAATGGGGAAGTACTAATTAGCTTAAAGCATCAGGTGACTTTCTCAGCCAATCAGCAGCGACTCTGTATGTGGCTGTGCGAGGCTCCAGGAAGGAAGGAAAGAAGGAAGGAGACAAAGTATGGAAGGAAGGGTGGAAGGGACAGAGGGAGGAAGGGACGAAGGGAGGGTGGAAGGGATGGTGGAAAGGAGGGAGGGAGGGAGGAAGGGATGAAGGGAGGGAGGGAGTGTGGGAGGGAGTGTGGAAGGGAGGGAGGGAAGGAGAAAGGGAGGCGGAAAGGGAGGATGGAAGGGTGGAAAGAGAGCGAGAGAGAGAGAAAGAGCGAGAAAGAAAAAATGAATAAGAAATAAAAGAACATATGAAAAGGGTTAACACAATTTATAGGAGTTTTTCAATGTTTTATTCCATGTTGTGGATCCCAGAAAATCAACAGATTAAGATTAATGTAACAGACAGATATATACTGTACGGATTAAACTGGCACTAAAATAACTTTTTCTAAAGCAAAGATATACAGTACCACAATAGGAATGGTGTGAAACTAGCAGGCGCATTCTAAATACATGTGGTTTTACACCAAATTCTATCCACAGCTCTCCAACCAATCAGGGCAGCTGGTCAGCACTCAGTCAGTGGGTGGATGAGATGTAACATGTATTCGGTTGGAAAAAACCCAGGTGTGGAATCAAATGCATATGGAGACAAAACACCTCCCTGCTACAAACACATTTTGTTTCTTTTACATTTATATTGCATATTCTCTGCACATTTTAAAGCAGGGCTGTCCAACCTGCGGCCCCCCAGATGTTGCTGAACTACAACTCCCATGATTTCCTGGCTATCTGTTTCATTGAAAGAATCATGGGAGTTGTAGTTCGGCAGCATCTGGGGGGCCGCAGGTTGGACATGCCTGTTTTAAAGGGACTCCCTCACTTCTGAGAATTTAATAAAGATAACATCTTTATCAAAAACCTCATTAACCCCTTAAGGACCAAACTTCTGGAATAAAATGGAATCATGACATGTCACACATGTCATGTGTCCTCAAGGGGTTAAAGACTGGATTTTAATTTTATTAGAATTTCAACGCAATCAAAAGAACTCATGAACCAAGGTAGAAACGTCTTTGTATGATGGACAAGATCATTTCTGCGACAAAGGGTGAAGCGTATGGACAGAACAGTTTGTGGAAGACCTGAGGTGTCAAGGGATGTCCTATGGACCCTTGTGTTTCAAGCAGATGAATATGCCAAGAAAATGGTGGCATCGCTGAAGAGAGAAGTTTAGACCTTTATATCTTTCACCTCTCTCCCCCGGTGCCATCATATATTTAGACATGTTAATCTGGGATGGTCCTTACAAATACAACTGCAAAAACCCCAAAAGGGACATTGGTTGTTTTTTTTAACATAGACTTAGAATGTAATTAAATCTGAAATTGGGTAATAATATAACCTTTTCTTTATTCAGAAATTGTACCAGTAATATCTTATGGTCCTCACAGAACTGGTGTGGTGCTACATTCGACTTCCTGCAGTTAGCTTACGTTTATATGTGCAGAATTGTATAAAGCTCATTCTTTAAATATAATTAGTTTTGCTCTATATGCTCCCCTTTCCATCTCCTCCTCCCAACCTGTAGTGTTTTTTGTGTTTTTAATTTAAAAAATACTGCAGATTTTTCTTCATGGTTTGTGGGAGTTACATTACTTCTACATTAGAACATTGACAAAAGAATTATGATACCAAGAAACCCTTAAAGCCTACAGAGTCATCCAACAGTGCTAAAGAAGTTATGTGGGTATCATGGCTGGTTGAGTGACTTTGTGGTGAGATCCCACTGGTCAAGCCATAAACGTTTATATTAAGGGCTGGCAAATTTAAATTTTATTTTAAAAAAATCCACTAAAAGCAATTTTTATCCAGTGCCGCAATGGGCCCTTCCGGATCAACCGTTCCCCGGCTTCTGAGGTCATCACAATCGATTATCTCTGTCCAATCAAATGGGCCCTGTGTCTAATGAGTAACAGTAGCCATTCTCCACCAGCTATGTGTTCAATGTTTCTTCATGGCAAGCATTCACAACGTTCAAAGATGTCGAATATGAAGATTTTCAGTTAAAAAGTCTTCACCAGGAAGCCTCTAGTGGCTGTCCGATTGACAGGGTCTTCATACCAAAACCACTATATTAAGATGCAGTGATTTTGGTATTAGAGTGTCTCTTTAAGTAGTTTGCTAAATCAATGTCCACATCAGCACTTACAAGGCTACAGTGTTATGAAATTTAAAATGCACCTGTCATAAAATTGACACATTGGCACTGGATACACAATAAAAGCCATGTATAAATGTTGACGGCCAGAGATAC
Organism: Pelobates cultripes; assembly: GCA_933207985.1. Lineage (NCBI taxonomy): Eukaryota > Metazoa > Chordata > Amphibia > Anura > Pelobatidae > Pelobates > Pelobates cultripes. The sequence goes on from OW240917.1 coordinate 245,839,269, forward strand.
AAGTATATTCTATTTTTTTCCTGCTGCCTGTATGGAGGAGAATAGAACTAGACTTACACAAACTCCTCACCTCCAAATGGTGTAAGCAAACCCCAAAGTTCGATTGCACTCTGTAATACCAGATTTTAATATAAACTTTATTACATGTACCCATCACTGCAGTATCCAACAGACAGCAAGCGGGAATCCATGTACGTTCTAAGAATATCTGTCAATGGTCGACATCTCACATCACATTACCCCAATACTGGTGGGTTCTAACCTAACTGTATACATTGAATTAATGGGCACAATCTGTTCAAAACACACATTGGACGTGGTGACTTAGCTATAATGGACTAAAATTCTAATCAGGCTCAGCCAAACACAGGCTAATACTGACTGGAGTTTTATTCCAAATATGCTGTTTAGCAAACAGTTGCGTTCAATATGCAGTTGTATATTTTAACTCTCCCCAGCCTCAGTCACAGCCTTACTGATCATGACAGGTGTTGCAGTCCAGCAGTGGCAGGTGATGGTGGGTTTTTAGGGGGAGAGACGAGGGTGCCCTCTGATCTCTGCACCAAGAAAGGATAAATGACACAAAAAAAATGAACAGATATATGTGTTTTTCTTTATTTCGGAGTTAGAGAGTTAAATTCCCGGTGTTCAGGGGAGCAGGAGCTGTGACACTGTGTGTGTAACTTACTCGCCCAATCATGGGCAGCCTGTCCAAGGTGTTTGGGGTGAGTATGCTGTGTGAGCTGACAACAGGAACAACAATTGAAAAAAAATTAATAAAAAATGATATTGCTAGCTAGGAAGGGAGCAATCTAGCAAGCTGATAGTCCAGAGAGATTGCCCTACACACAGGAAACATATGGTATTTATCTCTGGAATTAAACATTTTAAAAGGAAAGGTAGCAGAGACAGGTTAACTGCAGCACAACCAGTTCAGTAAGATGAAGTGGTTATGGTGCTTAGACTGACCCTTTAAACAAAGATCCGCATGGATTAAAGGTACTCTACATGCACACTATAGAACTGGTTTTGGAGTTCAACAAACGGCACTTGCCGTTTGATAATTGCTAGCCAGCTCTTTGTTTTTCTTCTCATGGCATCTCAGGACCATCACGGCACTTATACTACCCAGCAACAAGCCACTGTGGCATCCCTACAAGTCTGGCCGCCCAACCTTTACCAATACGGAGTTTGTTCTTGCATGACTTTCAAATTGCCCATTATAAATTCTACAGAAAACCTGTAATATGCACAATGACAAAATTTTTTTTTACAGCTAAGAAAATATATCTGCTTATTAAGGGTATGTTCCAAAGACCAGAGATTACATAAAGTTACTTTGTTGTCCCTTTAATTCCGCGGCTGCTGCAGACATACCCAGATGCTGCAGGTAACAGAATCGGCCATTCACATAAATCAGAGGAAGCAAAGTTAAAGTCTCGCCCCTGAAACAAAAGATTCAGGATTTCCTGACTCCCAAGAGGTCTGAGATTTAATACTAGGAAGCAAATGTGTTCTCAAATTTCACATCCCAACCAAGTGGTAGCCCTATCAGCACCACGGCAGGACATCTGGAGGTCCAGAGACAGGAAACAGCCCAAACAAGTATATTACAATTGTAAGTCCTGCTGTACTTGCAACTGCACAGATTTTATTTATTTATTTTACATTGTCACCTTAACAATTATAGAATATTATTTTGTGCCAACTCCAAAACTATATAAATGAATAAAATCCTACTGAGGGCAATGCAAGACACTCAGTGCATCGATAATAATTCAGATGTCAAATGGGATAGTGTATGGGTGAATGAATAATCTGTATCGTACAAAGATGAATGGAAACACTCGGTGTGATATGGATGAATTAATAAATTGGATGAGGAATGGATGAATAAACTTGATGGGGAATGTAATAATAAATAAACTGGATGGCTATGGATGAATGAATAAACCTGATGTGTAGTGGATGATAGTGTATGGGTGAAAGAATAAACTGTATGGCAGAAAAATGAATGGAAATCCTGGGTGGGGTCTGGCTAGAGGAATGAACTGGATGGGGAGTAGATGAATGAACTGGATGGAGAGTGGATGAATGAACTGGATGGGGAATGCATGAATGAACTGGATGGGGAATGGATGAATGAATAAACTGGATGAATGAACTGGATGGGGAATGGATGAATGAATAAACTGGATGAATGAACTGGATGGGGAATGGATGAATGAACTTGATGGGGAATATATGAATGAACTGGATGGGAAATGGATGAATGAATAAACTTGAATGAATGAACTGGATGGGAAATATATGAATGAACTGGAAGCATAAACTGGATGGGGAATAAATGAATGAACTGGATGGGGAATGGATGAACAAATGAATAAACTGAATGGGGAATATATGAATGAATGAATAAAGTGGGTGGGAATATATGAATAAAGTGGATGGGGAATGGATGAATGAACTGGATGGGGAAGGGATGAATGAACTGGATGGGGAAGGGATGAATGAACTGGATGGGGAAGGGATGAATGAACTGGATGGGGAAGGGATGAATGAACTGGATGGGGAATGGATGAATGAACTGGATGGGGAATGGATGAATGAACTGGATGGGGAATGGATGAATGAACTGGATGGGGAATGGATGAATGAATAAACTGGATGGTGAATGGATGAATGAATAAACTGGATGGTGAATACATGAATGAACTGGATGGGGAATTGATGAATGAATTGGATGGGGAATGGATGAATGAATTGGATGGGGAATGGATGAATGAACTGGATGGGGAATGGATGAATGAACTCAATGGGGAATGGATGAATGAACTCAATGGGGAATGGATGAATGAACTGGATGAGGAATGGATGAATGAACTGGATGAGGAATGAATGAATGAACTGGATGAATAAACTGGATGGGGAATAAATGAATGAACTGGATGGGGAATGGATGAACGAATGAATAAACTGGATGGGGAATATATGAATGAATGAATAAAGTGGGTGGGAATATATGAATAAAGTGGATGGGGAATGGATGAATGAACTGGATGGGGAAGGGATGAATGAACTGGATGGGGAAGGGATGAATGAACTGGATAGGAATGGATGAATGAACTGGATGGGAAATGGATGAATGAATGAACTGGATGGGAATGGATGAATGAACTGGATGGGAATGGATAGATAAGATAAACTGGATGGTGAATGGATGAATGAATAAACTGGATGGTGAATTACATGAATGGGCTGGATGGGGAATTGATGAATGGGTGGATGGGGAATGGATGAATGAACTGGATGAGGGAATGGATGAATCTGAACTCAGCGGGGAATGGATGAATGGGCAGATGAGGAATGAATAGATAGGAGCTGGATGAATAAAACTGGATGAGGGAATAAATGAATGAACTGGATGGGGAATGGATGAAGACGAATGAATAAAACTCGATTGGGGAATAGCCAATATGCGTAAAGCACAGCATGGCTGGATGAATAAGATAAACGGTGTAGCGGTGGATGACTGGTGTATGCGAGAATAAACTGCATGGCGTGAATGGTATACACAGGTGGGATGCAGCTGAGGAATGAACTGGATGGGGAGTAGATGAATGAACTGGATGGAGAGTGGATGAATGAACTGGATGGGGAATGCATGAATTAACTGGATGGGGAATGGATGAATGAATAAACTGGATGAATGAACTGGATGGGGAATGGATGAATGAACTTGATGGGGAATATATGAATGAACTGGATGGGAAATGGATGAATGAATAAACTTGAATGAATTGGATGGGAAATATATGAATGAACTGGAAGCATAAATTGGATGGGGAATAAATGAATGAACTGGATGGGGAATGGATGAATGAATGAATGAATAAACTGGATGAATGAACTGGATGGGGAATGGATGAATGAACTTGATGGGGAATATATGAATGAACTGGATGGGAAATGGATGAATGAATAAACTTGAATGAACTGGATGGGAAATATATGAATGAACTGGAAGCATAAACTGGATGGGGAATAAATGAATGAACTGGATGGGGAATGGATGAACGAATGAATAAACTGAATGGGGAATATATGAATGAATGAATAAAGTGGGTGGGAATATATGAATAAAGTGGATGGGGAATGGATGAATGAACTGGATGGGGAAGGGATGAATGAACTGGATGGGGAAGGGATGAATGAACTGGATGGGGAATGGATGAATGAACTGGATGGGGAATGGATGAATGAATGAACTGGATGGGGAATGGATGAATGAACTGGATGGGGAATGGATGAATGAATAAACTGGATGGTGAATGGATGAATGAATAAACTGGATGGTGAATACATGAATGAACTGGATGGGGAATTGATGAATGAATTGGATGGGGAATGGATGAATGAACTGGATGGGGAATGGATGAATGAACTCAATGGGGAATGGATGAATGAACTGGATGGGGAATGGATGAATGAACTGGATGAATAAACTGGATGGGGAATAAATGAATGAACTGGATGGGGAATGGATGAACGAATGAATAAACTCGATGGGGAATGTAATAATAAATAAACTGTATGGCTATGGATGAATGAATAAACTTGATGTGTAGTGGATGATAGTGTATGGGTGAAAGAATAAACTGTATGGCAGAAAAATGAATGGAAATCCTGGGTGGGGTCTGGCTAGAGGAATGAACTGGATGGGGAGTAGATGAATGAACTGGATGGAGAGTGGATGAATGAACTGGATGGGGAATGCATGAATTAACTGGATGGGGAATGGATGAATGAATAAACTGGATGAATGAACTGGATGGAGAATGGATGAATGAACTTGATGGGGAATATATGAATGAACTGGATGGGAAATGGATGAATGAATAAACTTGAATGAATTGGATGGGAAATATATGAATGAACTGGAAGCATAAACTGGATGGGGAATAAATGAATGAACTGGATGGGGAATGGATGAACGAATGAATGAATAAACTGGATGAATGAACTGGATGGGGAATGGATGAATGAACTTGATGGGGAATATATGAATGAACTGGATGGGAAATGGATGAATGAATAAACTTGAATGAACTGGATGGGAAATATATGAATGAACTGGAAGCATAAACTGGATGGGGAATAAATGAATGAACTGGATGGGGAATGGATGAACGAATGAATAAACTGAATGGGGAATATATGAATGAATGAATAAAGTGGGTGGGAATATATGAATGAACTGGATGGGGAAGGGATGAATTAACTGGATGGGGAAGGGATGAATGAACTGGATGGGGAATGGATGAATGAACTGGATGGGGAATGGATGAATGAACTGGATGGGGAATGGATGAATGAATAAACTGGATGGTGAATGGATGAATGAATAAACTGGATGGTGAATGGATGAATGAATAAACTGGATGGTGAATGGATGAATGAATAAACTGGATGGTGAATACATGAATGAACTGGATGGGGAATTGATGAATGAATTGGATGGGGAATGGATGAATGAACTGGATGGGGAATGGATGAATGAACTCAATGGGGAATGGATGAATGAACTGGATGGGGAATGGATGAATGAACTGGATGAATAAACTGGATGGGGAATAAATGAATGAACTGGATGGGGAATGGATGAACGAATGAATAAACTCGATGGGGAATGTAATAATAAATAAACTGTATGGCTATGGATGAATGAATAAACTTGATGTGTAGTGGATGATAGTGTATGGGTGAAAGAATAAACTGTATGGCAGAAAAATGAATGGAAATCCTGGGTGGGGTCTGGCTAGAGGAATGAACTGGATGGGGAGTAGATGAATGAACTGGATGGAGAGTGGATGAATGAACTGGATGGGGAATGCATGAATTAACTGGATGGGGAATGGATGAATGAATAAACTGGATGAATGAACTGGATGGGGAATGGATGAATGAACTTGATGGGGAATATATGAATGAAGTGGATGGGAAATGGATGAATGAATAAACTTGAATGAATTGGATGGGAAATATATGAATGAACTGGAAGCATAAACTGGATGGGGAATAAATGAATGAACTGGATGGGGAATGGATGAACGAATGAATGAATAAACTGGATGAATGAACTGGATGGGGAATGGATGAATGAACTTGATGGGGAATATATGAATGAACTGGATGGGAAATGGATGAATGAATAAACTTGAATGAACTGGATGGGAAATATATGAATGAACTGGAAGCATAAACTGGATGGGGAATAAATGAATGAACTGGATGGGGAATGGATGAACGAATGAATAAACTGAATGGGGAATATATGAATGAATGAATAAAGTGGGTGGGAATATATGAATGAACTGGATGGGGAAGGGATGAATGAACTGGATGGGGAAGGGATGAATGAACTGGATGGGGAATGGATGAATGAACTGGATGGGGAATGGATGAATGAACTGGATGGGGAATGGATGAATGAATAAACTGGATGGTGAATGGATGAATGAATAAACTGGATGGTGAATACATGAATGAACTGGATGGGGAATTGATGAATGAATTGGATGGGGAATGGATGAATGAACTCAATGGGGAATGGATGAATAAATGAACTCTATGGGGAATAAATATATGAACAAACCATATGGGGAAGGGGAGTGGATGAATTAATAAACTGGATTGGAAAGGCATGAGTAAATAAACTGGATGGGCTACAGATGAATAATTAAACCTGATGGGTAGTGGATAAATGAATAACCTAGATGGGGTATGTGTGGGTGGATGGATGAATGAACAAACGTAATTATATATGGATTTGTAAAACACATTAACAGGGTTTGGTGAGAAGGGGGAATACAGCAAAACTAGTTATAAGGAGAACCACGGAGAGTTGAGTATAAATGCCATTTTTTAAGGGGATGTAGATACGTTGCATTCCCAGTTAAACATTGCTATACTGTCAAAATATATATTTTATTGCATTTTAGACACAGATCGTCTTGTACATTTTATATTTTGCTCTACAATTACATTTTAGCATTTAACTTTTTTCTACTAGGTCCGCCTCTGGGAGATACCGTCCTGGATCTAAAGCCGCCTCCACTCCCATCTGCAGGATAAGTTATGGTACCTTTAGAACACAGCGGTCTATCCCCGGCCTTCCACTTGTTTTAGGACTATAATTCCCATAAACCTCAGCTGGACAATGTGTCAAAGTACAACACAAATACCACGATTTGCTTAAAACATAACATCAGTTGCAGTAACGTTATCATGTATCATTAAACCAGATTTAAACATAGAATTTACACCTTTAGCACTTTAAAAGCTCAATGTCTAGATGAGAATTTTATCCGTTTATAAATTTATTTATTTTTTTTAAGAAAAAAAAATGAAGATTACAAACGGGTTGCTCTGGGGATTCAGCCATGTGCAATCCTTTAAATGCCATTAAAGTACTCCTAATGTACTCAATTAAATAGTAATGACTTGCCGGCCTGTTCTTACCGTGATGGATGATTCCGTTCTCTAACAGAGCTTGGCCCAAGTTTACACCTTCCTCGGGTTTACCGATCTCTCCATTTTCCATCAGCCAGGAGACAAATTCACTGTAGGGACAGAATAGAAGAAGTGATCAATCAATGGATTGTTTAAACCCGATGTAAAGACAGTGACGGTAACCAGTTTCAAAGCATTCATGTCAAACAATAAAAGTACATTCAGAACATCTTAAAAAGTCAGTGTGGATAAGCAATTTCATTGTATTTCTTCCTGCTTTCATTGTGGGTCAGATTTCCTCTCTCATTACCCGATAAATATGGAATATGATCTGTTACATAAATTATTTAACATTATATCAATAGTGTTCAAACGGAAATTAAATAATATATTGCTTCGGAAAATGTATTTTTTAATTATTTTTTTTGGTCAGTGTTAATGTCTTCCTCATTCTTTCAGTCTCATTGCTGGTTTATCATAATAGTTTGTGTTTCTGACAGTTAGATATGAGCAAATAATGTCTCCTTTTCACCATATCGTATTCTAATTTTTGCTGCACATCTCAAGACAAATTGATTTTTTTCCCCAATAACCTAAGACAAATCTCCATTGTTAAAGTGACAGCCCAGGTACTCATGCAAATTAGGTTAAAGTTTATCAACGTTGGGTGGTTTTCGTTTTTTTTTTTTTCTTGTTAATTTTGTACCAGAGTCCCACGCATCCTGCCCAGTGTTTTTGTCATGATCTATGTTTTTGGGAGTTGTAGTTCAACTGCTACGTACCACTCAAAGAAACCGCTGATGTGCCTACTTATGGAATAAACTTAGCAGTTTTACAGAAAGTTAAGGATGATGATTGCTGAAGCTCAAACTGAGGGACAACAAATGCAGAAAGACAGATACAAACAAAACAATGTACAGTACAGTGAATGAAATTTGTAAGGGGAAAAGTACAAATAAATAATACAAAAGAAAAAAAAGAAAAATGTAGGGACGATTCCTTCCCATAAGCTACATGGAGAATCTCTCGGAAAAGAACTGGAATAAAAGGAGTACTATAAAAACGAATGGTTAAGAAACTGAATTTTGTAGCCTTGAGAGTACGTCCACAAACCAATGAACTCAGGGATATTTACATTTATAGTAAATAGTGAGGAGAGTAAATTAGCCAGTATGTGGAATATCAAAAGAGAAGAGAAACATAATAAAACTGGTGAAAATAACTGTGATGCGATTATCTCAGCAACTCTATCAACTCCTCAAAGAACAAATAGTGTGATGGTGATAAATCCCACTTCTACTGTGCCAGAGTCCTAGCTCTGGAGATGTTAGAGGCACAACTTCGGCAAGAAGACCCTCTCTAGTTTCGAGGTAAGTCGATATGTTAACCCGTCTTTCTTGGCCAGCAATGAGCAAGGTTGCCTACTTTGCTTGCATGGACTTCAATTTTTTATTTTTTTAATCAATATGTAAGTTACCACTTAACATCTGCCACATGAAGACCTTGCTGAAAAGAGCAAGTTCCACCATAGACGGGGTGTGGATCTTTTGCAGGAGACTGTGCAGGTCCACTTTAACCGTCACTTATAGATCAGTCACTAAACCGAGCAGTGACCTGTTCTAAATTTTAGTTTAAAGGGACACTATAGTCACCAAAACAACTTTAGCTTAATTAAGCAGTTTTGGTGTATAGAACATGCCTCTGCAACCTCATTACTCAATTCTCTGCCATTTACGCGTTAAATCACTTTGTTTATTAACCCTAGTCACACCTCCCTGCATGTGACTTGCACAGCCTTCCTAAACACTTCCTGTAAAGAGTCATCTAATGTTTATCCTTTCTTTAATGCAAGTTCTGCTTAATTTAGATTTTCTTATCCTCTGCTATGTTAATAGCTTGCTAGACCCTGCAAGAGCCTCCTGTATGTGATTAAGTTTCAATTTACAGAGCTGTAAAGGTAAATTACATCTGATTAAAAGTAAAACCAGTTTATTTTCATGCAGGCTGTGTCAATCAGAGCCAGGGGAGGTGTGAGAAGGGCTTCATAAAACAGAAACAAAGTGATTTAACTCCTAAATGGCAGTGAATTGAGCAGTGAAACCTGAAAGGCATGATCTATACACCAAAACTGCTTAATCGAGCTAAAGTTGTTTAGGTGACTATAGTGTTCGGTTAAAATAGCCAAAATGAAAACATTTATCCAACTGAGCTATTTTTCCAGTTGAGCTATTTTAGACGACAATTTGAATTTCACTGGTCGGTTTTTGATTTAGTCAAAAACTCTGCTTAGCTACACGGCCATATAAAATCTTAACATGTTAACAAATAACAAGGCAATTTCTTTAGCTGGTTTAAATCCGTAACAAGTTGCCATTGGAAACTGGAAGCCGAATACAAGACAGGTTGATGTGTGTTATGAAATCTGCACATTTTATTTTCTATAACACCCAAGACTAAAAGTCTAGATGCCATCATTTTTTTTCTACTGTGCAATTAGTCACTTCTTCAGTTTAATACAACTTAATTACTAAAAGTCCATAGAGACTTTCAATGAAAGCGTGTCTCCTTGGGAACAAGTTAGTGCTAATTGTTTATCATACTTCTGCTCTCTGACATGGTAGCTGTCTCTGTTTTAAGAATGGTTTCATAGTGTCAATGCTTCATTAACTTCTAATTATGCTTGATTCATAAACCTTTTTATTGTATTCTATTAGAATATTTCACAAAAAACTGTCAAAGAGCCACAATAAAGTTAAAGGGACATCATGTGTAAAAACAAACAAAAATTTTTTTTTTTTTAAATGTCCCCGTGCTTTATATTGGTAATGAATTAAAAACATGAAAAATTTCAAAATAGATATGGAAGTAAGAAAAAAAAAAAGTAGACTTTGCAGTTCATGAATCTGATGTACTTACTCAAGCAACAGCCCCTTTGAAGCCAGGAAAACACTCCACCAATCAAAGCCTCTTATTTATGTCTTATCCAGGTCTTCTCTCAATGGCAAAGCTTGACGTGTTTTAAACACTTCAAGAATATTTGAAGCACATACGTGCATGCTTTCTGAATAATTACTGTTGAAGTAAAAACACATCAATACACTTCACTTGATGGTCAAGGTTTTTTTTCTAATATATATAGAATTATTTATTTTTGGTGGTGGTGGTGGAGGGGAAAAAAAAAACGAAACACTTTGCGTGTCCAGAAGCATGACGGCTCACACAAAAACAAACAAAAAAGAAATACATTTTAAAAAAAATAATAATAATAATAGTCAGCAACTAAATTAGAGCATGTCAGCCAAAACGCAGTTAAACGCCGCATGAAGTTGAAGACATTTGTGTCCCTGGCAGACAAAGGAAGGATACTAAAAAAATTTATTGAATGGAAAAACCACTTCCTCTTCAACATCTTTGAACATATTAAAATGAAATTTGCCTTTAAAGATGGTTCCCACAAATATACTTCCCTTCCGAGAAGAATAAAAAGCAGAGAGTATGCGGAATGGGTTTAAGAAATAATGCTAAGCTTGCTTTAGTGTGGCTTCACGAGATTTAATTTAGTGAAAATATACTCATTGTCTTAAAGTGAACCTGTCAAGACTGGGTCAGCTTAGTGTAGAAAGGACAAGATAAAAATAGATATTGAAAGGTTGTACAAACTCTGAAAGTGAACCCGTTGTTGAAATGTATACTTTCTTTACACATGATCTTTTTGTTGGTATATTTACAAAAATTGTTTTGTTTTTTTTTACATAAGTTTTACAGAGCTTTAGAGTGTTTTCAGGTATATTCACCTGGTCATAATGGATCCAGCTCCGCCATTAACCTGCCTTCACAGGCGTGATTACCCATGTCTGGCACAGCCCCCCATGATGCTGATGTAGTAGATTCATTGCCACCACATCAGCCCATTGAACGTCAGCCGTCACTTCGTTCTTCCTACCTGCTGAAGACACTGGTTTGGGTTGACATGCGTGCTGTAAATTGGTGCATGTTGAAATTTATGAGCTAATGTCACTTCCTCAGAATACATGCACATGACAACACATTGAAGTTGGGCCAGAGAACTGCCAGTAGGCATATTTCCTTTCAGACAGACATTGGCATAGAGTCCAATTTTTTCCATTAGTCTGTCTGCTTGGAGAGAGAGGGGGAGCAAGAGTTTAGCGTAGGTTTAAAAAAAAAAAAAAAAAAATCCATACATTTGCTAGTGATTTGGGTAGTACAATATAAAGTGGGACCTCTGTTTACAAATGAAAATCCATTGAAAATAATGCCTCGGTTTACCATTTTTTTTCGCAATACAAAACAAGTTTCCCCAGGATGCATTGCACCTGGGAGGTTTATAGCACCGCCCCCTGCATGCTGGAGCCTGCGAGTAGTACGTGGCGTCGAGCGTGGAGGTGTTGGAGCGGCTTTTGCATCGAGTTTTGGAGCCATTCTGGAAATTGTTTGCAGTTGTTTTGGGACTTTTTGGTTCATTTCTCAAACTGTGGAAAGGTAGGGAACTGAGCTTCGTCGCTTGCATGCCTTTTATTGTGTGTTCTGAATTGTGGGTTGGTTTCCATGCCAGCTCATTTTGACTTTTTTCTGACCTCCAGAACGGATTAATTGGTTTTCAATGCATTCCTATGGGAAATCGCGTTTCGGTTTACAAATTTTTCGCAATAAGAAACGTCCCGGAGAACACATTAAATTCATAAACCGAGGCCCCACTGTATAGATAAAATATGTAGAGGAATTAATTTCTGCCAAGTAGGAAGTGGTTATGACAGGTACCCTTTAAATTATTACACACCTGCTCTCCAACGCTATTGTTACTGCCAGTGCCATCACACAGGGCTGCTGGTCTGTCTTTCCTCCATCCTACCTACAGAACTAGTCCAAAACAAAGTGACATCTGCTGGTGTATTGTCCTAGTATATACACATCGTGCTCAGAGGAATATCACGGCAACTATAGCCAGTGGCGTACCAAGGAGAAGCGGCTTAGCAGGAGAAGCGCCCGGCCCCTCCTACTGCAACACGCCAGCGCTCTGCAGAAACCTCAAACGCTGCAACTTGCCACGCCAGGCGCATGAGAAGAGGCTGATAGGAGAAGCGCTCCAGCACTGAGTAGCCACACTTCCTATTATCCGGCAGTACGAAACAAACTCCTGCCACCGCGGACTATACAGAGGCACAAACCCACGCTACAACTGGTAGTAGAGGTGGAAACCAAGAAAGTGTGAGAGATGGAATAAGAGAGTGTAGAGGTGTAGAATAATAAGAAGGTAGGAATAGAGAGAGGTAGAGGTGGGAATAGGAGAGGTGTAGAGGTGGAATAAGGAAGGTAGAGGGAATAGGAGAGGTAGGGGGTAGAATAAGGAAGATGGTAGAGGTAGAATAGGAAGATAGAGGTTGAATAGGAGAGATAGAGGTTGAATAAGGAGATGGGAGGTGGAATAAGGAGAGATGGGAAGTGGGGCAGAAGATGGGGGAGTGGAATAAGGAGATGGGGAGTTGAATAAGAGATGGGAAATTGGGAATGTCCAAGGAGAGATGAGAGAGGGTAGGAATAAGGAGAAGAAAGTAAGAGGAGTGGAATATGAGATTAGAGGTAGAATAAAGTAAAGAGAATTGGGGTGGAATAAAGTAGAATGGGGGTGGAATAAGAGGAGAGATGGGGGAATAGAGAGATGGGGGTAATAAGGAGAATGGGGGTAATAGGAGAATGGAGGTAATAAGGAGAATGGTGGGTGGAATAAGGAGAGATGGGGGTAATAAGGAGAGATTGGGGGGGAATAAGGAGAGATTGGGAGGGGGGAAGGAAATTGGCGAAGGGGGATAAAGAAAGAAATTGGGAGGGGGGAGAAGGAAATTGGGAGGAGGGAAGGAAATTGAAGGGGGGGATAAAGAAAGATTGGGAGAGGGGGATAAAGAAAGATTGGGAGAGGGGGAGAGAGAAGGAAATTGGAGGGAAGGAGAGATTGACATTCATCACACAATGCATTACACACACTGCATTACACACACAGACACACATACACAAGCAATGGAACCGTTACACACAATGCATTCATTACACACACTCAAGGCACCCCTTACACACACTCAATGCATCTCGTACATACACAGAAACACACCTTGCAGCCCTTACACATACAAACACAGATTCACACAATGCATTCCTTACACACATATCAGGACATACCCTACACACTCCACCCCCTGTGAACAATTGGTGGAACATGAAGGTGGACCCTGGGACCCAGACCTTGAGCTGTGTAAAGGACCCCCAAAAAATGGAGCTGCTTCTCGTTCTCCCAGAACATTGATTTTTGTGACCACAGTTACAAACTGCCTCCAGAGAGCCTGTTCTGCACCAGACCAGTGGAGCCAGACTGCAGCTAGAGCCCATCATCATCCTCATCTGGTTGTAAGTAGGCAATCTAGTATATTATTAGTGGCACTAAGCTCTAATTTACCTCACATTAAAGAAACACTATAGTCCCCAGAACCACAGCAGCTTAATGAAGTGGTTCTGGTGTCTATAGCCTGTCCCTGCAGGCCTTTTAATGTAAACACGGCGGCACTGCAGCACTGGCGTTAGATAACATGGCAGATCATATGAGTGGGGCATTGTGATGTCACGTGGGGGGGCGGCAAACTTTACTTTTGCCTAGGGCGGCAAAAATCCTTGCACCGGCCCTGGCTGGAGGGGGCTGTGGGAGCTGTGGCCGCACAGTGCCCCATGGTAGTTAGGATGTCGTGCGGCCAGTACAGCTCACACAAGCAAACAGCTGATAAACTGTCCGCACGGAGGAAAAGTGGGGCAGAGCTAAGCAAAATCAGAGGCGGGGCCAAACTGGCGCTGGGAGCGGGGCTTGGGGAAAGGGGGTGCCAAGCACAGGACCCGCCCCGGGTGCCAAATGCTCTAGGTACGCCCCTGACTATAGCGCATAGTAAAAAAAAAAAGAAAAAAAAAAAAGATAGCTATGCAAATCGAAAACTACGCTTACAATAAACAGAAGTATACAAAAATCCAATTAATTTAAAAGAATTGTGCCAATTTAATAAGCAGCACAATTTTTGTTCCTTTCTAAGTGGTAATTTAGACCAGCTTTACAAATCACAGTGTAGTAGATTTAACGGAGCAGGGTATTTGTGTTAAATTACACATTGTAATTTTCCCACTACACACAAAGCCTTACAACGATAACATGGCTGTTGAGAAATGTAATGTCTGTTCAGCCCACTTACACTTGTTGCTATTGTGGAGAAAATTTGATTTCACTACATATTGTAGAAAGTCACTTTCCAAAGAATTGCATTCTTTTTATGCAAAATCAATTCGGGAAAACCCCACATACCAAAAACAAATTAGCAAAGCAATCCAATTATTGATCTGCATTGATCAGTTTAACAATGACAAAGCAATGCTCCGGACTCAATTGACTGCGAGGAACTCCTGGGCAAGTCACTGCGATATAGAGATAATCCGTTAAAGACTAGACTCAATTTCAATAATCATTTTTGTAACTAGTCTTCTTTTAACTCTTTGGAGACGCAGACGAATGCCTGCAAATATTTTTACTCCGGTTTACGTTTGGAGTATGTACGATCAATATGCCCACAACCCCCATGTTTCTCGAAGAACTAGCTGTTTACAGAATGTGCAAAGTCGTTATTGAACGGTGATGTAGCTAGGAAGTTTTATAAATAATCAGAAGATGCCCAAGTGACGTTTGATCTGAAGAAGTCACGTAAGCAAGGGCTAGTTACAAAGACTCCCTTTTTTCAGCTCTCCCTGTCCCCCCCAAAAAAAAATAACTTTGCCAGTAGTTGAGATATGTTAGTGAATATGCCCTTAGCAGTATCTCAGAGTTACACGTTAATAAATATAATGCTATGAAGTTGGATAATAATACCATAGAGACCAGGATGTACTTGGAAACTGTAAAAAATTTAACTTATCATTCCTGCTTAAATACCGTGATATTAACTTGGTCGGTTGGATGAATGATTTGGATTTTAAGAAAATACTCTGGTGCTACTGGCTAATATGTGGATGATGATACCATTAGCACTTTTTTCTTTTCCTTTGTAGTTTGTCATAAAGACTTTTTGTGAGGGCGGGCACTCTCATACTAAAAATTTGTAGACAATGTAATTAAAGAGAATTATCTGGACACAGAAAGAGAGGTTTTTAGGTTCTTACTAAAATTGTATCAGCGAGTATATTTACTATTGTATTCAATTGGAAGATATACTTTGGGTAAACCTGGTAACTTCCTGACTCTCATAATTGTACCGTCTATTTGCATTGCTGCGGGTTGAAAAGGTCAAAGGAAGTTATATCCGGACCTAAAGAGAGGAAGGGGAGCCACAATGTCACCTGAATGACATACTTCCTGAAGGTCAGGTGGAGGATGTTCTGAATATTCACTTACAAGTACAAACACGTACACTAAATGGTTATACCACGAGCGCACATTTCACAATAGTCAACCTTCATGAAATATATATTTAATTAATTTCAAAAGACAGACCATAAAAAAGTCTGTCTTGGGCATAGGAGTGGATAGATCCAGAGCGATAGATTACAAGATACAAATTTTATCTGAGAGATAGATAGAGACAGAGAGATATACAGACAGACAGACACACACACACACACACATTAGTGGACTTAGTAAAGGAACTACTTTGTTAAAGTGTCAAGCTCCTTCCATTCACAAATTTATAAACATTTTATTGAAACACTTTCTAAGAACTTCATGAAATAAATCTTTGTTGTAAAAGCAGTGATTTCCCCCTTACAAACATTTTTGTTGCAGCCAAATTCATTTTTCAGACACTTTTCTTTCCTCTCACGTGCTGCTAAAGGTGATACAGTTTTGTTCCATGCATTAAGTCAACTCTAGCGAACTGTGCAGGAACTATTGGCCATAACATTTAACAAACATCGAATAGAACCTTCTCATTTATATTCACAATACGGTCACTCTGCAGTCTAGTAAATAACAATACCAGGGATAGACAAAAGGTAGATCCCCAGTTGTTGCAGATGTGCAAATCCCACAATGCTGTGCATAAGGTAGTCAAAGGATGATGGGAGTTACAGTCCTACAGCAGCTAGGAGGGGGTTCTTACTTTTGGCCATCCCTGTTTTATAAGGTCATTCAATGTCTCTTTACGACAAAACCTTTCAAGAGCAGCAAGAATTTGCAGGAGGCTCAGACTTAGAAGTTAAAGAAATGTTTCCTTCTTTTGTGAAAGACCTTAAGGGCCCCTAAAATGCATTGATGTGTTCTCTGTTCGTAGTCTTCAAAGAGTGAATAGACTACTCTGTCAGTGGGAGTCTTATTAAGTTGGCTGACTGCTATACTCCACAGTCCCCAGTGCTTCTCAGGTCAGCGACATGAATGACTCTTTTTAGAGTGTTACTTACTTTCCATGGAAGCATTTTGGGATTGTGCTGAACTTTCTCCTCCGGTCTTTGATAAGGTTCGATTTCTTGCTCACCATATGATACAGTTTTTCACCTTTCTCAGCAATCATTACATAGGCGTCTCTCTCCATCCCAAGCTTGAGACCTGAATTAACCAGACAAAATGATCATATATTTAATTTACTGGATAGCAAACTGTACATGTTTTATAGTAGATTGTGAGCTTGTTCGGGCAGAGTTCTCATTAACCTATCATTCCTGTCAAAATTTATAATAGTTTCTCTCCTCTGTTGTTATGCTCACCCCTTTATAATATTGTACAGAGCTACAGAATAAGTTGGCGCTATATAAATGACGATGATAATTAATAT